>PVLD010008780.1:0-81516 GCA_004027595.1 Dinomys branickii
TCAAAACTTTTGTTGAAAGTCACGTGACAAAGGAATTATGTACAATCAAATATTTTAGTTAAATTGTGACTTTTTAAAAGTCAAGATAGAGTCAGCTATTCCACGTCTAACGACAACAAAATATGACTCCCATGCAATAAGAATTAACTTTACTCCATGTCTGTGGGTTGAGCGCATATCAGGTGATTCAGGCTAGACTCCTCTGGGTGGTTATGAGCTACAAGGTTGGACCTCAGTCTTTTCAGTGTTTCTTGAACTAGTCCATTAATCGAGACATGACTTTCTCCTGGTGACATTAGAGGCCCAGTAAAGAAAGCAGAAACAAAGAGCTTTTAAAGTCTCAGACATAAAACTGGCACTATGTCAATTCTACCCACATTCCAAGTTTCATGGTCAGTCCCAGAGTAAATGAGTAGGGTATACTCTTTGCCTTTCCCAGAGGAGATATAATGGACAAGAATAATAATTAGGGTTAATAATGTAATCTAATACACTTAGAAATAATTGAAAATAGGTTAAGAAGTTTTGAGTAAGCTAGCATGTGCCATAATAATCAACTATTTTTCTTTGTTTCCAACAATAACATCACAACAATAGGCAGTGCACTGTACAAAAATTATCTGTTTATATAAATTTGGCAGTTTTCCTTCAAATTCATGATCCTCTACTTTTTGAACAAAGGTTCTAGTACAGCAGTGATAGAGTATCAACCGTGAGGCATCTGCAGCCACATTTTGACATTTTCTCTGCTCCTGCTGAATAGCCATAGCAAAAATGTTATTGTACATATGGAAATCAGTGACATTAAACAGACATCTATTTAGCTTGTGATTGTGTCTAATTTTACTTTAGGGCTCAACAGTAGATTAGTGTACTTTAGTAAAAGGAAACATGAATACTAGAAGCCACCTCTTTGATGGGTGAAAATATGTCAGGTCACATGACTATCTTTTCTGCATGATAGCTTTTCATTTCACGGGTGAATCATTATCCTGCTATTTCACACATTTCACATAGGCCATCACCTGGCATTGGTAGGCATATTAGAGTGAACTGTTACTTTGAGGGGAGTCAGAATGCTTGCCAAGTATCTCTGAACTAAATTAGTTATATGCATAGGTAGATAGGTTAGCTTATTTCATAGTTGAATTTCCACAAATCTCTTATTGAAAATATCTGAAAACACCTATAGTGACTGTGTAGAATTTCTACCACAAAAGTGATGATTCATATCCCTTTGCTATCTTTAAGAGGAGGAAAATGACACTCTAAGTGAACTGTAATGAAAAGATCATCAGAAATCATAACCCTACTGTATTATGTTCTAGATGTATGTGGGGTATTCTTAATAGAGCCCCGCATGCACTTTAGGAGATCGGTAAAAGCACTGATGATATGCAAAGTGCAACATATCTAACTCCATCTTTCTTTAAATTTCTTTCATCAGATTATTTTTTTTAATCCAAGACTTAGAAGATACTAACAAAGTATTGCTACATGTGCAGTAAAAGTTGTGTTCAGTTCTCAGTAACCCCATTTTGAGAAAGCAACTACCAAATTGAAGTGTTTTCAGAGAAGAGTGATCCTTGGTTTTAAAAGGTGTGAAAACCATTCATCAGATAATGTAGTTGAAAGAATTAATTCAGTGTGGAGAAAAGAAGGCTAATTGGGACCTGTAACTGTGCTCTACTCTACAAAGACAAGGGGAAGAACTTGCCCAGTAATTTTTTCCATAACACAGAGAAAAGGGTATTGTAAGGCAGCGGGTTCCAACTCAACCTATGAGTGAATTTGTAATAATAGAAACTTTTCAAGATTTTAATAGGTAGTTCATAAACTACTTTCATAATCTTTTGGAGTGAAAAGCTAATGTAGCTTTGATTAGAGTGTGATCAGAATATGGGCCAGGGCAAAATTGCTGCTTTCATATGGTGAAGCGAGCTCTCCTGTATAAAATGCTTCAGTTAATTTCATGGAGACTTAATTTTTATTTGAGGAAGGTGAAATGTTTAATAACAAATATATTAACTTCAATTGTGGATATGTGGTTTTACTGTTGGAATCGGTTATTTAGTATACGTTAAGTTATATCATGTAGGCCCCAAACACTTTCAATATGATCCATTACTTGCTCCCATTTTAGAGACCAGGAAACTCAGGTATTTAGAGCTTGCTTCCTAGTCAAAGTTATAATGAGTAGCACAAGGATTTGACCGCAGCACTGACTGTGTGCTTTCTCTATTGTACTAGGCTGTCTCTCATTGCCCTCACTAATGTTAAGGCAAATTAGTTCAGTTAACTGGGAATGCAAAGTAACATGATGTATTTAAACTGAGATTGGTAAAATAGCACTATATAATGTTGCTACTAGTACTAATATTTAGTATTATTTAAATTATCTTTAACAGTTAAATAGTGCTAAACCTCCACAAAGTGTTCAAATGCCATTATATAGAAGAACTAAGGAATCATTGGGAGGATACAGAACAGTCTCGAAGAGAGAAGAAAGTAGATATTATTTTTCTTACTAACTTGCCTAAGCCCCTTCTTTCTACAGATCAGGTCTTACACCTCCCACCCACATTTGCACACTTTTATTCTTCTCTTTTACAATATTGTATACTTGCTGGGAATTTATATGTGATAATTTCCACCTATAAACACATTGAAATGCAGAAGCAGAACTGATGTAGGGTATTGATGCTAATATCCAAATCTAAATCTAAATGTTGCATACCTGGCTCAGATTTTGTGGTCTTGCTCATTTTGAAAAGTTAAAAGTGAAGACACTTGACCTATACTCTTAGTATCATGTTTGAGTGTGTTTGTGTTTTAGATAAAGTTCACAACACTTCAGAGTTCCTGTGTATATACAATGGATTTATCTGAAAGATGATTTGTCCAGAGCAATTTTTAAAATATGGCTTAGCCTTACCTCTTCAACACTGCTTAACTTCCAACCCTTCAGAAACAAACATATTGTACAGCACTTCTCAGAATTCCAAGTAGCCTTCCATTTCTGAGCTCACTTGAAAAGTTCTATTATGAAAACTTAGAAATAAAAATCAGGACACCGTGTAGTAGCTGTTTATGGTTTAAAGCTACTCCAGAGTGATTTTATCTTTTTCTATGTTAGTGAAACTGATCATAAGGAGACAGACATTTAGAGGTACTTGCAAAAGTTCAGGTGAGAGATCAGAAAGCTAAACTCAGGTGCTGTTAATAGCAATGGAGTATTGAAGATGGAGTTCTCGAATATAATTAGAGAGAAATTTGTTTTGATAGGATTGGGTGATAGTTGAATAAAGGGAATAAGTGATGAAGAAGGATTTTGAATAGAGCTAGGGTTTTCAACTGATAGTTGATGTTGTTCTTAGGCCTTATCATCCATTTCTCATAACTCCAGTAACAAGAAGGGCAAAGAGATTTGGCACACATGTCCACTGCTGAGACACTCCAGGTGATTTAGATTTGGTCCCTCTGTGAACTCTGCTTGTGGCAGGACTGTTAGGGAGGATACCAGCACATCTCAGAAGTTGGAGAATCGACTCTATGAATATACACAATGTGAGAAAACCTTTCTTTGTCCCAGTTACCTTCAAACTCATGAAATAACTGACACTTGTAAGAAATCCTATGGATGAAAGTGGTGTACTAAAGCATTTTGTTCTTAGAGCAATCTTCAAAGACATGAACAAGGCTGCCATGGACAAAAACTCTTTGGGTATAAGCAATATGATAAAACCTTCACTTCTTCCAGTTCTCTCTAATCATATGAAAAATATTTCACTGGAGAGAGATTTTACATTTGTAAATAGTGTGGTAAATTGCTCATTGGTTGGGATTATTTTCAATATAGGCTATCTTAGTTCAAAAACTTGATTTCACAAACCAATTCTGGTCACAAGTGAGTTGGATGAGAACAAACTCAAATTCAAAGGTTACATTCAATGTTGATATTAGGGGGAAATTTGATTCAGTTCTTGTCCTATTCAGTTTGCCACCTTAATAAGTTGAGAATTGAGTTTGTGAACTGAGCAATCACTGTACCTTGCAGAGATTTACAGTGGAGAGAAACCCTATGAATAGACATAATTTGGGAAAGCCATGCCTTCTTATTCCATCTGCAGACATGAAAGTACTCACAGTGTGGAGAAACTGTTAAGGTAAGCTGTCTTGCAGTAATCTTTAAAGACATGATAAGGCTCAGAGAGGAGAGAAACTATATGCATAAAGAGTGTGGGGGAAGTTTATATTGACCATACAACCTTTTAGGAACATAACTATTCATAGAGGAGAGAAACTGTGTGGATGTTAGCAGAGTTGGAAAGTATCTTCTTTTCAAAGCAATCTTACAATAGCTGAATGTATTCTCAGGGAGAGAATAAACAGAATGGCAAAGTTCATAGAAATGTGAATAATTTGTGAGGATATGAATAAACTCACAGTTTAAAGGAACCCTAAACATGCAAGCCATATTGGAAAATTTTCATTTCTTCCAGTTCTCTTTATAAACATGAAAGGACTCACACTGAAGAGACCCTATTTACAGATTGATATACAGAACATGAAAAGAATTTATCATCACAGGATACTTCTATCTCTGAGGAGAATGCATACTAGAGAGAATATACATCAGTGTGCAGTGTCAGGGCAAAACTGTAGTCATCTCAGCTCAATTAATGGTTATAAAGGCTCATGGTGTAGTGAAAAGCTTTGATTAGAGATGTGAAACCGTTGTCAGTTGGCAAACAGAGGAATGAACAATTGATCAAAAGCTTGTAAATGTGACAAACAAATTTTTCAAGTGAGAACAGCAGTTTTGAAATCCTGTAAAAATTCCTCATGTAATCCTACAAGCTTAAGTAATATGAAGAGCTCAGTGAAAAGTAAATTGTAGATGTGCTCTACAATATACACATCCTGAAGGAAAAGTTTAGATGCCATAGATAAAATGGGCTATCAGCTGGTCCTTAAAGTAAATCTATCAACTATGTACTTTTGTAATTTTCACTTGTGAAAACATATTTTGAGTATTATTATTATGTAAAGTTTGTTTAGGCAATGGTATATGAGTTTAAGAGATGATGTATTTTTATTTAATTAGAGCATGTATGCAGCACATAATGATTACATTCATTCTGGGAAATTGGTACATGTACATAACACATCTTAATTCTTTTTTAAAAATCCCTTTCCCTTCAATCCATCCATCTCTTGGTGTCCTTCACTTTTGCAAATGAAATCTATTTCCCTGATTCCTATTATTTTATATTTTCTCTTTAATTTATTTGTATTGTGGATTACTCATGTATGAAAAAACATGTAATATTTAAGCTTGGGTGTTTGATTTATTTCACTTAACATCATGATCGTATTCATTTTCCTACAGATGACTCAGATTTATTCTTCTTTATGTTACAGTAGTACTACATTGTGTATAAATACCTCATTTTTACCTATTCATCTGTGGATAAACATATAAGCCTCTTTTAAGACTTAGCTATAAACATAGAATTCTATGACTTAGAATTATGCTGCTATAAAAATGGGCATGTATGTATCACTCTAATATGTTGTCTTTAACTCATCCTGGAAGACACCTAGTAGAAGAAAAGCTGGGTTGAATGGAGATTCTTGATTTAGTTTTTTGAGGATTCTCAATACTGATTTCTGTAGTGGCTGTAATAAATCACATTCTCACGAACAATGAAGAAGCGTTCCCCTTTTCCTGAAGGTTTGTCAGCACTTGTTATTGTCTAATTTCTTGATAAAAGCTATTCTCTCTAGAGTGAGATAGATTAGTGTTGTTTTAATTTTCATTTCTTAGGTGGCCAGCATGTTTAACTTTTAAAAATTTATTGGCCATATGTACTTCCTTTTCCGAGAAGTCTCCACTCATTTCAGTTGCCCTTCTTCATTGTCTCTTTTAAAGTGGGGTGTCTAATTTTTTCCATTACTACATATTAATCCTTTGTCTGAGCTGGCAAAAATTGTTGCCCATTCTGTAAGTTGTCTTTTCACTCAGTTGTTTCCTTTGCTGTGCTGAAACCTTTTAATTTGATGTGATCCCATTTGTTAATTCTTGGTGTTATTTATTGTGGAACTGGATCTCTGTTCAGAAAGTACTTACCTACACCTATGTCTTCAAGGTTTTTACCTATTTTTGTCTTCTAGTAGATGAAGTGTTTGTGTGTTAGTATTTAGATGTTTGATCCATTTTATTTCAGTTTTCTAAAGGTGAGAGATGGATCTAGGTTTCATCTTCAGCATGTGGATTTGTTAGAGACTATCTTTTCTCCTGTAAAAGTTTTTGGCATACATGTTCAAGTTCAGGGAGCTGAATGTGACTGATATTATTTCTTCATCTAATATTATGTTCCATTGACACACAGATCTATTTTTATTAGCCAGTGCCATGCTATTTTTATTACTGTAGCTTCGCAGTATAACTTGAATGCCAGGACTGTGATGCTTCTTGCCTTGCTGTTGTTGCCTGCGATTGATTTTTCTATTCTATATTCTTTCAGGTTTCATATGAATTTTAGGATTGTTTTCTCTAGTTTTGTGAGGAATGTTGCTGATTTTTTTTGTTATAGGGTCTTGCTGTGCAGTTCAGTGTGAACTTGAACTCACTATGTAGATGAGGCTCGCCTCAGACTCACAGCAATCCTCCTGCCTCAGCCTTTTGAGTTCTGGGATTATATGTTTGCACTGCCACACCAGGTTCTGCTGGGTTTTTCTTTCTTTTTTTTTTTTTTTCTTTTTTGGTACTAGGAATCAAACTCAGGGCCTCATGCTTGTCATGAAGGTGCTGTGTCATTGAGCTACATCCCTGGTTGTTGCTGTTGATATTTTGAATGGAATTGTATTAAATACATATTAAAGTTTTGGAATTATGGCAGTTTTGACAAATTCATTCTACCTATGAAGAAGGAAGGTTTGTCTTTCATTTTTTTTTTTGGTGGTATCAAGAATTGAACTCAGGACCTTGCACTTGCCAGGTATATGCTGTGTCACTGAGCTGTATCCCTGACCATATATTTCCATTTTATGGTGTCCTCTTTAGTCTTTTTCTGAGTATTGCAGTATTCATTGTAGGGGTCTTTTACTTCCATGGTTAGGTTAATTTCTAAGCACTTAATTCTTGAAGATTTGCTAATGGTAATGTTTTCCTAGTTTATTTCTTCTTGAGTTCATTATTGATGTACAAGAATGTTGTTGAGTTTTGTGTGTTTATTTTGTATCCTGGTACATTAGAAAATTTGGTTATTAATTCTTGGTGTCTTTTGGTGGCATTTATGGATACTCTATGTAGAAGATTATGCTATCTGTAAATAATTATAATTTAACATGTTTTCTTATACATATCTCTTTTATTTCTCTCTCTTGCCTTATTGCACTGGCAAAAATTTTGAGAACTATATTAAATGAGAGTGGTAACAGCAGACATCTTTAGCCTGTTCTTGGTTTTAGAGGAAAAGATTTTAGCTTCTCTCCATTTAATATGATGTTGGCCATTGACTTTTCATAAATCGCTTTTATTAGATTGAGAGAAGTTTCTTCTATACCCATTTTCTTCAATATTTTCATGATGAATGAATGTGGGATTTATGTGAAAGGTGTTTTCTGCATCAACTGAGATGATCATGTGGTTTATCTCCTTGTTTTGTTTATGTAGTATCTTACATTTATTGATTTGTGAATGTTGAACCATCTCTGTAGTAATGCAATGAATCTTTGTCAGGATTTATGATTATTTTGAAGATTTGTTGCATTGCTTCTCAGTATCTTATTGTGGATTTTTGCATTATGTTCATTGAAGAGATTGGCTTATAATTTTCTGTTTTGGTCTGGTTCTTTCTGGTTTGGGAATTAGGGTAATGCTAGCTTCCAGGAATGACTTTGGAAGTACTCCTTCCCTTTTGATTACCTTAAAAAGTTTGAGAAATATTGGCATTAGATCTTCTGTAAAGTTCCTGTAAGATTTAGCAGTGAGTCTATTGGGACCTGGGTTTTTCTTAGTTGGTATGCTTTATTACTTCTTTAGTTTAATTGCCTGATAGTAGATTATTCAGAATGTTTATATAGTTTGATTCATCTTTGACATTTCATCTCTGTCTAAGAATCTATCCATCTCTTCTGAATTCTTCAAATTTTTAGAATACAGGCACTCAAAGTAGTTACCAATGATCTGAATTTCTGTAGAATCTATTGTGATTTTGTCTTTTGCATTTGCATTTATTTGAGTTTTTCTTTCTTTTTTTGTTAAGATTGGCTCAGAATTTGTCAGCTTAGTTTATTTTTTCAAACAACCAAGTATTTAATGCACTGATTCTTTGTATATTTAACCTCTATCAATAATTTCTGCTCTGATTATTATAATTTTCTTTCTTGCATTAGGTTTAGATTTGGATTGTTCTTTTTATCTTTTCTGGGAACTTGAGGTGCATTATTAGATTATGTATTTGAGCTTCCTTTCTTTTTAAAAAGATACACTAATAAAAAATAAAACAATAAATTGAAAACGGAAAGCAGATTAATATGCCTGGAGCTCAGTGAGTATAGAGGACTTAGGGCTATGATGTATTGGTATTAACCTTAAGGATTCTGGGATGTCTAAAATTTGCTTTGACCTAGTTATTCCGCCTTTGTGAGAAGCAAACCACAAGCATACTTTTAGTTGGGCTAGTGCTTGATAACCCACAAATATTACCAAGGACAACTGGGTTAAAATTCATAGTGGAACCTGAAGAGAGCCTCTGCTGAGACTTTTGTGGGCATCTGAGAACCTCTGGAAGCCATGCTCAGGGAACCTGAGATGATGATGCATGTAAGAAAGGAAGAAGAGAGCAATGTGACCTGGTCTTGAGGTGATCTTAGCGGGTAACATTGCCAAGGAAGAGCATAGCCTGCATGTGACCTTTTTCTATAAAGTTATCCCACCTAGGAAATTTTCTTGGCATAACATCATGGATACTGACCAATCAAATTGCAACTCTGGAGCAAGAAAGTCTATGAGAATTAGGAGAGAAGATAAAGCCCTATCATGCCACATAAAAATTACTCAAACTACTCAAATCTCTTTTTCCTTATCTCCAAGGTAAGGGGAACTCATGACAACTATATCAAATAATAACTGTGAACATATAATAAGATAATGCACATAAAGTAATTTACAATATCTGTTGGCAAAGTAAGTTTTCCTAGATGATTGAGATTAAAAACCAAGGAATTATTTTCCAGAAAAAAACATTCACAAGATATTGTTTTAAGGTTGTCAGTTTTTCATTCATTCCTGTGAACTTGGTGACCGAGATAAATTTGGAAATGATAATTTAGTTCAAAAGTAGTAATGAAGTAAGTGCAAGACATTGCCCCTAATGTTGTCATGAATTTTTATCTGGAAAAGGGATTAGAGAAGGAGTGAGAGCTTCTTTCCGTTATCTTTTTCCTTCTATTTTCTTCTTTTCCACCCTTGAAGCCTTGGCAATAAGCTTGTGCCTTATAAATTTAGTCCCAGTGACAGAGGTAAAGAAAGTCATCAGTAGTGATGCATATCTGTAAGTGCAAAGAACCAAAGAAGATTCTAGAAGTGCCATAAGACAATCAAATCATAGAAGAAAAAGCAGTTACAGAAATCATTCTACATTTGGTAGAAAATATGATATAGGCTTTATGCATGCCTTAGTGATATTTGTGTATGAGAGGATGTGAGTGAGAGTGTGAGTATATGCTTTCTGTGTGAGTGACTACACGGAAAAGCCTGTGTGCATGTTTGTGTGTATATGTATAAGTCTGGTGTTCAAATGTGAGCAAGATTGTGTAGAATATGTGAATGTATATGTTTGATGAGGGGGCAGCAGAGATCTCTTTATGCATCTTTTTGTTTCTTCAAATCCAAAAGTGTGTTCCTCATTTCCCTTCTAAACCAGATTGTGGTGGGAAGTGGGGCATTCTTGAATTAGCCCCTTTGTGGGATGACATATATTCCTTTTGCCAAGGATAAGTTATTTTGTTGAACTATAAATTGGTTCATTCGTGAATATGGAAATCAGGATTTTTGAAAATCAAGAACAGCTTATGTATAAATACTCTTTTCCTTCAGCTCTGGGCAAAGAAATGATTGAAGTTAAGTGCAGTCAGTATCATCAGTGACATATATCAAAATGGCTAATGGTCTAACCTTCTAAGACTTTGCTACTGGTTCACATTGGGTCGAGGAGAAGCACTTTAACCATGTACCAAAAAAGCCATTAAATGAATGTACACCCAATGTATGTGGTTAGTGAGAACCAATGTAACTCCTTTGTAATTGCCCTCTTCTGATCATATCTTTCTTGTCTGCACTTTTTGACGAGGGCAGATGTTGAGGGTTCGAGGCTTTATATAATTTACTCTGGACACTGAACACCTGTACAGCTGAGTCCAAATATAATCCCTGTTTTCTTAATAGACATTTTCTTTTCAAATCATTAATATGCCAAGGAATTCATCTCATTAGGTAATTTGGATCCATCACAGGCTAATAATAATAGGTGACATCTAGCGCAACCCAGCCTGCATGTTGTTGAGTTTATCAGATAAAATATAAAGTCTCCCCATAGGGCTGAGAATGAGATTCTGTCTTTTGGAAAAAGAAAACTGGAATAGGCTAGGCTATATATTCCTATCTCAAACAGATATTTTTTGTTGGAAAAACATATCACCTCTGTCATCCATACATGTAATCATATGTTCAAGAAACTCATTTTTAATTTGCTATGTGTATAAACAGAATGAAAACAGCTCTTCATTAAAATAAAATTGGACTGGTTTACCAGTTAGCCAAAGATTTGGCATTACACATTTTAATTTCTCCAGCACCTTAACAAATTGATAGCTAATAGTTTTGTGGTTGAGAATGATGAGAGTAATAATCCAGGAAATAGCACCCAAAGTATATTTCTATTTTCGTATTTTACATGCATGTTTAATTATTGCCAATGCATGATTACATGTAACACCAAAGCACTTTGTTAACCCGTATTATGTTCAATCTTTACTAAAAGACTCAAGACAACTAATTATTTGGAGAAACAGAGGCAAAGATCCAAAGTATGGTTTTACTGGTAGCCATTTTGTGACTCTTTAATTTCTACAACAGTATAGGAAAACATATTGAAAAGTGTCTTGGTTACTTTTTTCTCATTGCTGAGACAAAATACCCAATGCCCAAAATGAAGTAAAGGTTAATTTAGCTTACAGTTTGTGGAGGTTTCAGTCCATATTTGGCTAGTTCTGAGGCAGAGTAGCACATGGCAGAGGGCAAACATTCATGGCAGCAGAGCACAGCAAATACAACCAGCCAAAGGGAGGAATGGCGGCAAGCAGCCTCTTTCTACCTCCCTTTGTGAACAGGCTCCCCCCACCCAGGGAGCGTGGAGCACTCACACACTCTCCATGCCCTCCTCTTCCATAGGCTCAGGATATGTACAAAGTATACACCCTGGCTTCCTGCTGAGAAACTCAGCCAAACCTCTAGACTCCCCAAGTTGGCACAATGTATCAACCATAACTAAAAGTGAAACATTTGATTATATTTGTTAAAAATGTTTTCCAATCTAGATATTAGTAGGAAGCATATAAGCTTACTGTATTTTACTGAATTCAGTTAAACCATTATTGAGATAAGAATAAACAGGGAAATTCCATGGCATATAATGAAGAAAGAGACAATATAGAATTTTAAGCTTACCACCAATATTTATATTCGTGTATGTTGTAATTGGCATTGCCAAGGGACCTCTGTGAAGTCCAAAACTTTGGTATCTTGGTTAGTTCCCAAATTCAAACTCTCCCGTGAGCAACTGGCTGCTTAGAGGAATGCATAGGAAAGGCCAGTGCTGTTCTCTAATGTGGGTGTGCACATGAGTGTGTGTGTTTACATTTGTGGTATGCTGAAGAAAATGGAAGCATCCATTCCCTAGACTGCAGTTAGTTTTGGCACGTCACATCCTGTTATTGTTACACTATAAGGCTGGAATTTGTCAAATGTGGTGTTTTTTTAAGCAGCCTCCAATTTTCCTTCTGCAGCTGTATCAGGGCCAGGTGTCCGAATCCGGTATTATAGGCAGACACAGCCATATGTAAGTCAAAGCCCCCCTCCAGGTGCTTGTTAGACTTCTCCCCAGTACAGTGCAGCACCTGACGAGGAGCACAATTGAACAGAGGTACCTTTCTGTCTCTTTTGGGCAGGGAACAACGTATTGAGATATTACCCTTTTGAAGACGGACTATAAGCATCAGGCACAGATGAGGGAGCAAGATGGGAATACAGGGACCAGCGAGCTACAGTGGGACATCACAGGGCTGGCTGTAGGCATCCAGAGCAAGGACATCATGCAATTAGAACATAGAGTGGAGTAGGAAGTACCTACTGCACATTTCCTGTATTTGGAAGGAATTTTACTAGAGTGGCAAAAGGCAGAAGGCCCCAGCTTTAAATTTTAGCCTTTCCATTTACTGAGTGACTTTAAGTGAGTTACTTAACTGTGAGCCTCAGTTTCCTCATATACAGAAAGGTACTTACTACCTACCATGCAATACTACATGTAGTCATAGGTAGAATGTTTGCATACATGGCTTTGTGATGTTCAATAAATTATAATTTTATTAGTAGTGACTCATTTGACCTGGGCTGAATTTGTGTTCATTGAATATGGGGCTAATTTGGTTAAAGAAGATGCAGTCTTGTAGGAGCAGAAACAATAATTGACTAATGGTTACTTTGCCATACTAATCAACTGTTCTTTTTAAAAATACTTCTTACTTATAGAAAATAAAGCGCTTGGTTTTGGTATATTAAAAGTATGTTCACATATACTTTGATCGTATCCCCTCCCTTTGGTGATCCCTTACTCTCATCTCCCCCATCCCCCATCCTCTCCCTCTTCTCTAATAGTCTCCCTTGTACTTTCCTGTCAAGTCTGTTTCTAAGAACTTTTTCTATTCTTCACAAGAGAGAAAATATGTTATAAATGTCTTTCTGAGTCTGGCTTCTTTTACCTCACATTCTGATCTCCGGCTGCAACCATTTTCCCGCAAATTATAAGACTTCATTCTTCTTTGTGGGTGAACAATACTCTGTTATATGTACATGCCACATTTTATTTATCCATTCATCTGTTGATTGGCACCCAGCTCAATTCCATATTTTAGCCACTGTGATTTGTGCCCTAACAAACATACTGACTTTAAATGCTTCAAGTATTTACCAAAGAATGGTATAGCTGAGTCAAGTGGTAGTTCTTTTTAGTGTTTTGAAGAAACTTCATACTGATTTCCACAGATAGTACTAATCTGTATTCTGACCAGCAGTGCAGAAGGGTTCCTTTGACCTCACATCCCTGGTAGCATTTATTTTTATTTATTTAATTAGTTATTTATTTTTGATATTCTTGATGATTTCCATTTGACTGGGGTGAGACAGAATCTTAAGGTAGCTTTGATTTGTATTTTCATGATGGCCCAAAGATGTTGAATATTTCACTATACTCTGCTATTCTATTCTATAAGGCCTGTCTATTGTTATCCTCCTAGTCATATGGAGCTAGTTTCAGAACATTACTATCTCCATACATTCATTACCTAGCAACGGGGTCTCATGTCACCTGTCCGTACCACTTCCCACCTACCTTTTTTACTATACAATATTAGATACCTCATATGGTATTTTTGTTTGTGAATCAGAGAACATACTTTTTCCTCAAGTTACTTTACTTTCATTTGCTAGAGAATTGTTTTTTATGCCTACTAACATATTTGTCTCAGTTAGTCTTTTCTGATTTCTTTTATAATGCCTAGATTGTCTTTTCATTTGTTTCATAGCTAAACATAATTGAATATAATAGACACAGGGGCTGAATTTAAATCATCTCCGTGCTCTCTAGAAGTAAATCTTTGCATTCAAGGCTAGAGTATGATATGATAGAGACCGGGAAACAAACTGAAGGGTGGGTATGAGAAGCCATGCCAAATTTCATTGCCATCAATTCAATATATTGTCTGAAGTTATGCTGGATTCTACATTTTTATTAATGCCTTTTGGTAAAAAGTATCATATTATGAAATCTAAGACATTTAGTTTGCTTCTTTCCCTTACATACAATGCACATATAATCTATATATGACCCGCTTGTAACATAGATAGGACTTCCGTCACACTTTGAAGAGTCATTTAAACATTGTTTTTGATATAGCATAAAATTTAATTGAGTCTCAAATACTGGGTTATAGAGAATGATGGACTTTCTCTTGCTCTGTTTATTTACAAAGATATTCTGAGTTTAAAATGCTTTCTTTAAAAATACTTTCCTAGTTTAAAATGCCTTCCTTCATTGTACATGTCCACCAGCAGCTTCTACACTTACACTCACAGTGGTCTCTGGTGAACACAGTGCTCCTGCAGCTTCAAATCTCTCACAACCTGTCTGTTGAAGTTTTCATATGCTAAGGTTTCTGGAATGATTCACCCATAAGCAGGACATGCCTTGTTGACACTATCTGGTGAAGATTATTGGATGACCAACGTTATCAACAACATTTCTTGAAAATCAAGCGCTGTTCACTAGTACTGTATATTGAAAATGCCCATTAGAAAATGAATTTAAACTGGGCGTGGTGGCACATGCCTATAATCCCAGCACTGAGGAGGCTGAGGCAGGATGATCATCTCTAGTATGAGACCAGTCTAGGCCACATAGTGAGTTCAAAGCCAGCCGGAACTGCATAGCGAGACTCTGTCTCAAAAATCAAACAAATAAAGAAAAAGCAGAAAACAAATACAGATGAACAAAGAAAGAAAATAAATTTAGTGATGGCCACAGCAGAAGATAAGGTATTGCACATGATTCTTTAAAAATTCCAAGAAAAGATACCAATAGCATAGAGTAAGTAAATACAGAAGCAGGGTCCCCTTTTTACTGTGTAACCTTCATTTTTGTCTTTTTGATACAGGGTCTCACTACGCAGTTCAGGCTGGCCTTGAGCTCACTTTGTAGCCCAGGCTGGTCTTGAACTAGTAACCATCCTCCTGCTTCAGACTCCTGAGTGCTGGGATTATAGGCGTGTGTTACCACACCCAGCTGTGTTACACTTTTGTGTTGTTGTTGCAGTACTAGGCCCTGAACTCAGGGCCTTCACACTGAGTTATATCCCCAGCCTTTTCTGTTTTTCATTTTGAGACAGGGTCTCACTAAGTAACTAAATTGCCCAGGCTAGGCTGGAAGTTGTGATCTTCCTGCTGCAGCCTCCCAAATTGCTGGGATCACAGGTGTGCAACAGCACATCCTGCTCCATTGTGACTTCTTATTAAAATTTGAGTAATAAATTAGAAAACTTAGAAATCATTTGTTGGACCCTCACTCTTTACATATGAGTATACCTGACACAGACAGAGAGGTGTTTGAAGCTATGCTGCTATTTTGTAGCAGAACCGCAACTACCCTGCTATTTCCAAGCTGGTGGAGTTTTTATTGTACTATGCTATTTTTCTGTATTTGCTTCTCTACCTCAAATATTTTAACAATAGTGGAGCTATTAGGATTAAATAGAGTCATTTTTTGTTAAAAAACAATAGCTATTTTTCCATCCTGTGTGGGTGTACCCCATCTGTAACAGCTGAGGGAATTAGCTAGTAACATGTTTGGTTCTTAAGATAGTCTTGCTACTTTTCAAAAGGAGTGATTTGGGAAATGCTTTTTACATGCTTAGTAGAGTGTGCAACCCGGGTCTGGGAGAGAAATCTCTTTTGTACTGTATAAGAGCTCCTTTGTTTCTTTAGACTGTAGACCTTTTTTAATGGAAAGAAAGGGGGAAGAAGGCTATTATGCTGTTTTGCATTTACAATTCAGAATTATATCCTTGGTGGTGCTGAAAGAAATTTCATGATGGGATATTAGGAAGAGTTAGGTTTACTCAGGCGATTATTTATCAGTCTATTTCAAACTTTCCCACATTAAAAAAGTGATAGAATAAAAAATGAAATAGTATACAATGAGCTTCATGAAATCTTGTAAGTACTTTGGTTGCTAGGGCAACATCTTTTGTCTTTGTTTAATGTGACTCCATCTCTTTGGATTGACTTCTTGAAAGTAGGTATTTATTTTTAAAAGGAAACAAAATTCTAGGTTTATGGCAAAAGCATAAGTCCTCCCACTCCAACTCATTTTTCTTGAGTAAAACTCAAATTAAGAGAAGATATTGTGTTATTTTCAGGGAGAGCCTAAGGCAAAATGGTGGAGCTGTCGAACTTTGGCTTCTTTATGGTTTTAGGCTCACCTCTGCCAGCCTTGAGCTTCCTTACGGATGCCCTTCATAAAATCCTACCAAGCTCCCCCATAACGATGCACTTTAATGACCAGTCACAGTTACTTTATGCTGTACTTACTTTTTCAGACCTGTTCACTGGTTTACAATGGGACAGCTAGCTCAAGTACTTGGTTGTGACAGATGTTCACTTGTCCAAGTTCTTGCCCCTTAGTTGAATTATTACATATAAATTTATTTTGCTGTAGAAATACTTTATCCTGGAAGTTTTAACCCTTGACAGTATTGACATTTTCAGCCAGATGATTAATTTTTTTGTTGTGGGGTCTGTTCTTTCCTCTGGAGCATTTATAAGCATCCATTCTTCTACTTTCTAGGTGCTGTTAGCAAGTGCCTGTTTGTATGATAACTAAAACTGTCTTCACATATTGCCAAAAATCATCTAGGAGTCCAAATGAAAATGACTCCTTTACTGTAAAGCAACCACTCTATCTTTGCCATTTCTGCAACCATCAATTAGGTGGAATGAGCATATATTTTTGGAGGCATGAAAATATATTTACATATTTTGAATACATATATTTAGGGCCCTTTAGTGTTCAACTTAGTTGGCTCCCTGCTCTTGCATGCGTAACACTGAATGTATGTATTCCATTTGCCTAGTTGCTCTTGTTTGATATTTTCCTGGGGCATAATTTTAAGTATATAGTATAGTGAGTTTTAACAAAAGTATACTCTCATGTAGCCATAATCAAGATCAAGATAGATGATATTCCTATTTTCTCACTAAATCTCACTGTAGTCTTCTACAAATGTAAATATTTCCTTATCTTATGCCACTATAGACCAGTTTTATCTTTTTTAAAATTTCTAGTAGCTAGAATCATACTGTATATAGCCATTTGGGAAGGTAAAAGAGGACAGAAGAGAGAGTGGACATGATTAAAGGATGATATATGTATATCATATATGTGGAAAATGTGTCTCATGTACATATGGAAATGTCACAGTAAAACCTGTTGTTAATTTGTGTCATTATTACGTGTTAATTTTTTTTTAAGTTCTGAAAATGGAGGAGTTAATGAAGTGAAATTGTTATTAAAAGATTAAAATTAAGACAGGCCTCAGTGAATGAGCACAGTTAATTTTATTTGTTAAAAATGAACATAATAATAACCTTACATGCATATATTATATATTGAAAATTTTAGAGATTTATTCATACTACATACATGCACTTACTTTTGCAAAATTATTGTACAGCTATTTTTTGTACATTAGTGTGGCTTTCTGTGCAGAAAAGAATCCTCTGAAGTGCAATTCCCATTTGCAAAAGTGTGGGATATTTTAATTTTGTTAGATACTATAAATTTTACCTGCAAGAAGTTTACAAATTTGTATTTCCATGAAAGGTTTGTGCAAGTTACTTTATATGCTTACCAAGTTTTACTCTAAGGCCATCTAATACATGAAATACAGTATCTCATTGTTTTAATTTGTATTCATTTATTAATTAGTTGACATCTTATGTTAATAGGCTATTTTGCCTTCTGCTAAGCATTTTTCAATTGAGTTGTTAGTTTTATGATCTTTTTGTACACTAATGAACATCTATTTTCCATTATGTGTTGAAACTATGTTTTCCAAATTGTTTTTGCTCCCTAATTTTTTGGTGCTATATATGTATTCCATTTGCCTGTCTTCAATCCTCGAACTCTTTATTTTAAAAGTGACTCCTATCTTCTGGGAAGGGCTTTTAATGGAAGGTTCCTATGAAGGAGATAAGAGTTTGGTCCTGTAACCTGGGAAATGAATACCTGGATAAGGAGCTTGACTTCATCATGCTGACAATGAGGGGCCCTTGTGGGAGAAAGGGAGTAGAAGGTTTTTCAAGGAGATGAGTTTGGCCCGATGAAGGAGTTGCTACTAGAAAGAAAGAAAGAGCAGAATCAGGAAGACCCATCAGGAGGCTATTGTATTAATAGTCAAGCATGCAGGAACAACCGTCTCATCTTCCTTCAGGAGAATCTGATGACGAGACCGGCTGACAGTAGAATGTTTGAATTTGAATGTCCATAGTTTTATTAAATGAAATGAAGATTGTCCCTTGATTTGAAATACAAGTGTATTTTCTTTCCTGCTTGGTTTGATTCCCCAAACATTTACTACAAGTTGCTCATGCCAAGGTCTATGCTTGGAACTGGGAATAAAAATATACACACAGATTCCGACATCAAGGAACTCAGTCTAGTGGGGAAGGCATCATATATGTAAGCAAAACATTGCCCTGTGCCGAGCACAACAACAGAAATATGCACAGGACATAAAGGTAGTACAGAGTTTGGAGCGGAGACTGCCTGGAAAGTCAGATATGGTATCACAGAGGGCAGTACACAGAAAATGCAATTTTTAAAAGAATGAACATATGCTTGCCATATGCAAAAGAGGGAAATCATATTTAAAGAAATGTAACACCATTAGGATACAGAAGTCTGGAGCACAGTACTGTTTACAGAGACTTTGGATTGTTAATACCAAGGTGAAACTGGAAGGAACCAAAATAGGTGATATGCTGACGCAGCAAACCATGGCCAGGGTAGGCAAGGCCTGTCCACCCTGCCAAAGGTCTTAAAACTTCCTGTCATTGAAAGATTTTAAACTCAAAGACACTAGAAATGTTGCTCAGTGGTCCACAATCTGCTTATCATGCATGAAGCTCTGGTTTGATCCCCAGTAGCTAAAAATAAAGAAGTAAAAGGAAGAAGAGGAGAACAAGAAGGAGAAGGAGGAAGAGCAGGTCAGCTTTCAGTTTATTATGGTAAATCTTCATGGTGTGATGTGACACTAGCCAGCGAGATCACTTAAAAGTTATGAGGGCTTGAGTTTAGGCAGGGGAAGAAGTAGAGTTAATTTGGGAAAGATACAGGAAAATCTATCCATACATAATTTATAGGAGATGCGAATTTTGACTAATTGTTTTTCCTGAGGCAGTTTCTAATAAGTCTGTTTCCCCTGGGATCCCTAATATAATGGATATATAAAACTGGTGGAACAGGGTGGGAAGCATTCAATCATTAATCTTGAGCTTTATATAGTACTTCTAAATCTGTTTTCTACCTCCATAGTATGAAATTAACACCCATCAATAATAGCACTCATTACAGTGATTTTTAAACTTGGAGAGGGCAGAATCAGAATGAAGGGCTTTCAGGGAACACATGCGATGTGAAAAGTCCTCTGGGAGTTCTCCTATGTACCACTCCTCTTCCGAACACGTCTGAGAATCACTGGCATATCTCCAACATTGATGAGAGAATACACACACACACACACACACACACACACACACACACACACACACAGATACAGAGAGAGGGAGAGAGAGAGAGACAGAGAGAGACAGCAGACAAATGAATTCACATTCACACACACACACAGAGTGTATGCAGGTCTAGACTAAAACAGTTCCTAGTTACAGATTAATAGGAAGCAGCTGCATTACACTCCAGTTTTCTTCTCTGTGATGCTGTGATTTTTAATGAATTTCTGATAAATATAAATCAACTCATTGGGAGAAAGTCTCTCTCCATGGGAAGAGAGTTCAGGGAAAAAGCGTGGAACAAATCCTCAGTCTAGATTGAAGGGAATACTAGATCAGTAATTAGTTTCATGCAGGTGTGAATTTTGAGCTGGCTGCTATTGCAAAGCTTCTGGAGAGCATAGCAACTAAGATAACAGGTGTAGTGTCTGGTAATGGAAGAGTGCTGTCTTTAGCGGAAGTCCAAGGTATTTAATGAGGTAATCAAGGTGATCTTTGAGGCGCCAAAATTATCTTCTGTGGGGGCCAGAGTTAACTCAGAAAAATGGTGTTTTCCTTTCTACCTCTCCCTGGTGGAGGTCCTGCCTCACCTGCCTATGTCTTTCCCATACCACCTCTGCCCCTCAATCATAGCTTGCTTTCAGTAGAAATATATTCATATTGTGGTAAGAATAACTGAGAACTGTGGGTTGAAGGCGCCCTCTACATGTGTACATAACAAATACTAGCAGGATGATTTTATGTGTAACCATACCTTAAGCCAAGGCATATCACAGATCAGTGTACTCTGGTGCAGCAGTCGTGATCTCCACCCCTAAGATGTTTATAGTCTAGCACAGTAATGGCAAATCTTTTAGCACGTTCAGTGATACAAATAGCTCACTGTGGCATGTGTGCCATCAGTTCGCCTCCACTAGTCTAGTAGGTGAGACATAAAATCATAATTATGATAGCTCTTACAAAGCAGAAAATACAGGTAATGACTCTTGAATTGGATGACATTTAGGAGAAAAAAAGGAGCATATTTTGAGTGGGGCTCTTAGGGTTTCTTTTCCGATATCCTTTACAATATGCCCTGGAATTATCAGATACTTGTGCTCAGCCTACTTATCAGGATCCCAGCAGATTTCTTTTCCCTGCTTGGGTTTTCTCAATTAACACTCTAACTAGCATCCGAGATATCATAAACTTGGGGAAGAAAAATAATATATATGAAATGTGGATCATATGCTATAGTATTAAGTTATGTTGATTATAGAAATTCATCATAGATTCTTTTTTAAGGATTATCCATTGAGAGAAACACATCAAAGGAAAAGACAAACATGGCTCAAACTGACCACATTTATGCATGGATTCTTCTAGTTCTACAGGGAGTGGTTTCTTTTCCTCTATGCTCTCACTGGTTTGCTCAAGTTATTTAGATTCACACAGGCTATATAGGCTTTGCACTGGGAGGCTCTTCCTGCTTCTTCCACCGAAGAGTCGATTGCACACTGTCATCTCTATTCACTTAAGTAACTGTGCTTGGAAAACTCACATTCTCCATAAACCAACTTGGCAGAAACCCAAGAAGCTCAGGAGGTGATGTGCTGAGATTGGAGGCCATTCTGAGTTCCATTTCCCAATAATCTTGTGAAAAGTATCAGGTGCTAGCTTTTGAAAGGTTAAGTTATTTCTCAGGTTGTAAATTCCAACCTCAAATTTTCTTGTCCTTGTAAACTGTCAAAGGGTCATGATAATTCCTGGTACTCCCCCACTTTGTTCGTTATTCTTAGTAATGCTAATGTCAATGGTAATAACAACATTATGTTATTTATTAGACATTTAATAAGTGTTGGCATGCTTCATTTCATTTCATCATCATAGCAATCCTGTGTATAGATACTAATAAACAAAGGAACCTCTTACTGGAACGTTCAGGGTTAGCCTGTGCTTACATGTAGTGTTGCTTTGCATTTTGAACATTACAGTTTCTATCTTTGAAAGACTTCTAGCATTCTATGTAATTTAAAGTGAATTTTTAATGGTAGAATTATTTACAAGATGCTTTCGTATGGATGCTAAACCCGTTGCTGCAAGTGAATGTTTACAGAGTCACTCACAGCATGGCATGGGGAGGTGGCTACGTTAGGACAGCACCTGTGCTCTTTCCAAATGGATTGGCAGCACTATTAGACTGAGCTGGCACAATCAGAAAATGAAAATGGTGATTCCAGTTGCTGTTACCAAGTGGCTCCTTGAGGCTGAACCTTGTTCTGTTGTCTTTCAATATCATTCGCCAATAGGACAAGGCTGCCTAGACAAGAATCATCATAGGAATTATCAAATTGGCAACCTAAAATAGGAACTTGATTCTTAATTGGCATTCAAAAGGTTTCCTATAATAGTGATTTCCAGCCTATTAAAGTGAGCCAAGACAGAAACCAATGAATTTTGGCAACAAGGAGTCTAGGATTATGCATTACCACAAGTAAGTGAATAATCTGAAATCCAGGCATATGGGTATGGTGTGGAAGTCAAAGCAGTCAGAAATTAAGAAATGTGAGTAGTTTAAGAACAAGAGCCAGCTATAGAAACACAGAGGTAAGTCCCATCCTAAGTGATTATTGATGGTACAGTTTGCAGTGGAGTGGCAATAGTTCCTACTCTGTGCATAAGGTCAAGGAAGTAGCTAAAAATATATTCTCTCCTGGCTAGGGCAAGACTAGAGAGGGTGGATCCAGACAGAATCCTAAGTCCAGTGCAAGTTGTGTTAGAATGGTGACCCTGAGAAAACAGTAATGATAATGACAAGGATAATAATGGCATTATATTATTTACTAAACATTTAATAAGTGTTAGCATGCTTCATTTCATCTCCTCCTTGTAGCAGTCTTGTGTGTAGGCACTATTAATGTACCTATCTTTACCATTAGGAAAAAAAGAGCCTCAGAAACCTTAAGTGATTTTCCTCAAGATCAATCAGATAATGTTGCAAAGACATGATTCAAAGTGGCTACAGGGCCTCTAATTAGTAGTAAGATTGCCTCAACCGATAGGAGCACCTAACCTCATAAGAAATGAAGGTCTTTGTGAAGAGAAAGGAAGGCACCATCACTAGAGCATAGTAAAGGAGCACGTAAGGTGGAAGACTTATCTAATTCTTCTGACTCTCTATGCTGTTTTTTCTTTGATATCAAATTACTAGTTTTTCAGTTGAGTCTGATAGTCAACTTGCCACCTTTTCTGAGGTTTTTCTCCCAGCCTAGTATTATACTCGGCCATCAAGGATTATCTGTCCCATGTGGTCTCATTAAAAGGGAAATAGATAAGAAAAGGAATATTTGACTTCAGTAGATTATACCTACCTCTATGGCATTATTTCTTCATGGAATTAATTCTTTCATTATTGTACCATGATTTTGTACCTCTTTGTCTTTGGCTAATTGTAAATAAGATTAAAGACAATGCTCCAGTGATGCTGTCTTCTAGATTCTATTAATTTTCTATTCTAGAGAGAGTCCGTGTGGCCCGTGTTTCAAAGAAGCCCTCATTGCCAACTGCTGCTTTGCAGGTAGCCTGCTGTCATAGTCCTATCTATAGGAGGACTTAAGTTTATGAATCTGGCTTTCTAAGGCAGTAACTTCTATTTTAGCTCAAGAATTAGTTAGTTGCCAATCTTCTACTTGTTGCCTGGGCCTATACACATGCCCACTTTTGATATTGTAGAATTTTATGATAATAGATGGACCAATATATACAGAATTCGTTACAGGTTTTGACTAATAATATCTTCGAATTAACTTCAAAATCACAGGCCATTCACCTCGGAAGT
The DNA here is from genome assembly GCA_004027595.1 of Dinomys branickii. Classification (NCBI taxonomy): domain Eukaryota; kingdom Metazoa; phylum Chordata; class Mammalia; order Rodentia; family Dinomyidae; genus Dinomys; species Dinomys branickii. Next base: position 23,445 of record PVLD010008780.1, read on the forward strand.
TTTTCTTCTATTCACTTTCAGTGAGTCTTAGATCTCTGTCTCCATCCTAGTGTGGAGTGCATCATTTACATCCTACCTCCTCATTTTCTCAGGCTGTAGAATGGGGATAATCATTCTTGTGCATCCGTTGCCCACACGGTGGCAGGAGGATGAATGTGTTCTGCTGCGGAGCCCTTTGGACCCTTGGGGGAAAATGCCACTATTAATTCAAGGCAGTAATATTGAGAAAGGAGAACTGTTGGGAACACATATAAATTATTTAGACTTTGATCATCTCCATTGAAGTTTGTATGAGGTATTTTTTAGTGTTTGTGTAGACTTCAGAGGCTGTGATGGATCTCTCCTAAGCCATTAAGAAAATTTTTAGGCATATGATGATATTAATTTTAGTAAAATATGGGATCTCCCTGTAAGTAGAGTCATTAAAATAATTTATTATTGGTTCACATTACTTTACAAGTTATTCCTGAGAGAGATGACTATCTCTCAGGCTAAAAACCATACAAACTATGACTTTAGGATGTCATAGGGAAGATAGAGTCTTGGGTCTGATGAGAAAAGCATGCTCTTTTTTTCCTTTTATTTTCTATAGAGTGGTACACAGAACTCCCATCATCCATTTTATTTAAAAAAGAGAGGTTAAAGCTGCTGAGTAGGCCACATGTCTGAACACAGCTGACAGTGGAAGATGAAATGGAATCCAAAGGTACCACATATTCTAGGGCAGTTTTCTGCTATCTCCATGCAACAGGCAGGAAATAATCTCAAAGGTTGAAAGATTCTGCATAGATAGTGTGGCTTTTCCTGGCCTTTATGGAAATACACCACAAAAGTCCATTTTCCTAAACTCTGCTGCCTACTGTGGCAGAGTGTATATGCTGGTGAGAAGTGGGGGTAGCAGGAGAGCAGTGGTACATGACCTTGTGTGGCTCTGCTCCCATTACAACACCTGCTTGAGTAATGACATTGCCTGTCCTGCTCTCATCCTTAAAGGGTGTACTTGGATGGGCTTTTAGAATCAGGCACGATCTCCACAGTCCACGCTGAGTTTGCAGGGAATCATTGCAACTCAAACATCTTTCCTCTCTTGACTCCCCTTTAAACTTTATATGCCTTTCACCACTCATTTTCGCTTTATGGATTTGAATTTCTTGTTCTTCTCATTTAGAGGTTTATATTGAAATCAATATCCCTTCAAAACGATGAAAGGAAGAGATGAATTTTAACTATACAAGTAAATAGCCAATCACTGATACATCACACAACATCCCATCATCCACTCAGGAACCTCTGAAAGGAGAGATTACTTCTGTTGCATATGATAGTTGACTTGATTAAAATATTTAGTGATTTTATTCAAATACAGTACCATCATCAAATGTAGTCAAGAATATTTACATAGTGTCAAGGTAAAAAGAATCTTTTTGGATTTTTCTGTTGGATTTTGTGAGTCATTCAACAACTGAAAGTGAGCTATTAACTCTTGTATTCTTTCCATCTTATTCACAAAATGGAGACTGTAGGCAGATAGGTTTTATTTTGAAATATGAAAGACACGAATAATATAGATCCTTTGGCATTTACTACCCCTGCGCAATAAAGTTTGTGACAGTTCTAAGACTTGACCCAACACCTGGTTCATTTGTGGGCACTTGTGCAATGTTTTAAAGGTAGGTAGTATGGGGCTATAACAAGGATCCAGCGTATGAAGCCAGAATAACTGCCTAGTTTGTGTTCATTACTCACTGTGCCCAAAGTCACACAATATTTCTCTGAACCTCAATTGTTTATTCTATCCCCAGGCTTTTTAGAAAGTGTTAACTGCCCAGGAAGGCTGATTAGGGGGTTATGGAGGATAATGTCTAATCCATGCCACCAGAACCCTAGGTTCACAAATCCCCTCTCATCCAGTTCATTTTTGCCTCCTGAAGCGCTGTTATTTGGCATTGCCAGCTGTTCTCACAGTTGTTTGCTCTGTTCTGCACCTGCTGTCTTCGGAGAAGCCTTCTCTCCACTGCTGTCCTCTTCAATCTATGGCACCTACCTCTCCTCTCTCCTATCAGCATTTAAATATGCTCATACTGCCCCCTCTTAGAAACTATCATAAAATGCCTCCCTCAACGCTCTGTGCTCTTTTCCTTAGTGCTTTGTTTCTATTTCAAAAGAAAAGTTTTGCATGAGTTAGCTTGACTCAACATCTCCATTTTCTCATCTCTTAATTACCACGCATCTCACTATGACATGACTTCTGCCATAACTACTGTCCCCTCCCCCTGTATCGGTTTCTTGTGGCTACTGTAGCAAGTTACCACAAAATTTCTGGCCTCCACACAGCACCCATTCACTTTATAGCTGCGCAGTTTCATTTCCTCTAGCTTCTAGAGACTCCTACATGCCTTCAACATTACCACCCCTTTTCTGCATTTTAAATGACAGCATTCTTGATTATATCTCTGTCTCTTCTGTAGTCATTTCTCGCTCTAATCATAACTAGAAAAGGCTGCTAGCCTTTCAAGACCTATGTGACTAGCTTGTGCCCACTTGTATAATGCAGGATGACTTCTCCATTTCATTACTTAATTTAATTACATTTGCAAAATCCCCAGGGGCATGTAATCTAACGTTCCCCAGCTCCAGGATTTAGGATGTGAACATCCTGGGGGGACATTATTCCATTTACTACATAATCCTCCAAACTATTCTCATTAAAATTATCAAAGATATCATTGTTGAGAAATCCAATAGGTTCTTTCAATTCTTATTTTATTGTACCTCTTTTCTATATATGAAAGTTACACACACACACACACACACACACGCACACACACACACACACACACACACTTCTTTCTTAAAACTTTCCCCTAATTTGTCTCCTTTTTTATGACTGGTCCTTCTATATCTTTCTGGGCTTTTACTTCATCCTTTAAACAGTGAAATACTCTAGAATTAAGTCTCTAGAACTTAATTATCTTTTATTCATATAAAGTATGCTTTGGTTGTTTCATCCATTTACATGACTGAAATTGAGCTAATATACAATGTTGATTATGTATTATAGCCCCCTTTTGAGACCAGACCTATATATCTCACTACTTAAGGACATATGGCTGTATGAATGCCCTACACATAAGTTAAATTCAGTACATTCCAAAGGAAATTCATCAGTCCTCCTCTCTACCCCTCTAAATCAGTTACTTATTCTCATTTTTATTTCAGTCAGTGGTACCACTGTTGACTATGAGTAATTGCTCACATCATAAAATTTTACAACTTTATGGGTAACATTCTCTCCCTGGCAAGCACCAACCACATCTAATCAGCAGCTATATGTGCTCCTTACTCTCAGGGGTCCTTCATGTTCCATTTCTATTACCATTGTTTCAGTTATTGACCTCAACATTTCTGCCCTAGGATTCTGGCAAATAGCTTTTTGGTGACTCCTGTGCTTTCAATTGCTTTTCCAGACCACAACCAGAAGGACCCATTTAAAACTTATCTTTTGACGGTTTGTCTATGGTTTTCCAGCAACTTCAGAATAAATTCTAAGCTTCTTAGCTTAGCCTATAGCCACCTTTCCGATATGCTCTCATCATTTCATTTTCAACCAAGTGCACACCTTCTCCACTAGCCAGCCCTGCTTCTGTTATTCCTCAGGCCCCTCGGCCCTACCAATGTCCTGTGTCCTCTCAAGTTCTCAAGACATAGCACTTGTGCCCTTCTTGAAAACATTTGCCCTTCTATCTTTCTGTTCTTATCTGTTTTTGAAAAGGAAAAGAGATAAATAATGTTGTGAAGGAGAAATGAAATACATTATATTCCATTATATACAATGGAATACATTATATAAATATATAATGTGTATATTTATATATACATTATATATATAATCCCATTATATATATAATGAAATACATCATATAAAATTTTTAGTTACCCTGTATATTCCCTACTGAAAAATTATTTAAATAATTCAAATCCTTGCCAATAAGTGTAGAGATCCCTGATTACACACTCCTAATATATGTAGTGCTCTATAACTTACTTTTCTCATTCAGCTATATTTCCTGGAGATCTATCCATTTCAGAACACAAAGATTTACTGTATTTTTTAAAATTGCTGGTCACTATTACACAGTATGGGCATACTGCAGGTTTAGGTAAACATTCCAGTATGAATAGGCATGTAGGCTATCTCCTGATTTTCATTTTATTAGCATTATTGCAGAGATTACCCTTGTACTAACGCCATATTGGGAGCATAGACAAGTATTTCTCTGTGGTAGATGTAAATACACAGTAATTCAGTAGTACTGAAAATTAGTTCCCATAGTGGACATTATCCATTTACTTGTTTTTCTTTCTCACTAGTTCACAAGTTCTTCAAGGGGAAGGACTGTGTTTGCATATTCTTAGACTTTGATTGAATCTGTTCGGGTCATATTATGTGCCAGGCCCCGCGTAGAACTAAGGATATATGCAAATAACATCTTGTGGTTTGTACAGATCCTTAAATTCAGAGCCCAGTACATAATATGTGCTTATGAAATATTTTTAAAATGAATTTGACTGCTCTCATTGAAAGAACCTCTTTTTTTAATACTTAAAGACCTCCTTACCTCTCTTGTTTAATGTAGTCATAATCTGATTATCATCACAGTCCTATACAGTAACATGCTGAACCTTGAGTCAGGGACAGGTTTTCAGCTAAGAACCATTGTAATCGTTTGAGCACGCTTTTGAAGGTTCTCACCATCCTGATCTTACCATTTCCTCAACTGTTTTCATAGGCAAATGCACCTTCATTTCCTTTTAAGCCTCTCTGACATTCTTATTCTAGTCACTTCTCTGCATGTAAAATATTAGAAGATCCATAAGATTGCTATTATTCCAATTTATCTTTAAATAATTCTTTGTACTTGTCTGTAAAATAAAGGTCATGTTTACTACTTATCTTCTCACTAGACATATAGTAAGAAATAGAATATGTTACAGAAAATTGTGCTTTATAGCTGGATGAGATGGAACATGCCTGTAATTCTAGGTCTCTGGGAGGCTGAGGCAGGAGCATCACAAGTTTGCTCCTAGCTTGGGAAAATCAGTGACTAAGTGAAATACTATCTGAAAACAAAAATGAAAATGGTTTTGAGTTGTAGCTCAGTGTGAAGAACCTGGGTTCAATCCTTAGTAACACAACAAAAGAAAGAAAGAAAAGAAAAGGAAGAGAAACAAAGAGATAAAGAAAAGAGACAGGAAGGAAGGAAGGAAGGAAGGAACGAATGAACAAATGAAGAGACAAGCTATAGATACTGTATAAGGCAACTGTGGAAAGGGAGATCTCTTCATTATTCCACAGGTGTATGTGTACATGTTCCCCACTCAACCTGTTACACTATGCCTCTTTAAACCAAAGACTTGGGCTGGTGATGTAGCTCATTGGCATAAGCGCCTCCCTTGCAAGTGCAAGGTCCTGAGTTCAATCCCCAGTACCACAAATAAATAAACAAATAAATAAATAAACCAAAGACTATATCACATACTGTCTCTATCTCATGTAACCAACATGCTCGTATAGCTACATGTGTGTTGAATCAATGCACTGTATATCATGAATAAGTATAGTACTATTTCTTTCAATCAGCGAACCAATTTAACGAATACTTAGTTTGACAGTCACTGTGCTATATGCTATTGATACAATAGTGAACAAGACAGACATAGGCTATGCTATCATGAAAATTTCAGTGTAATCATCTAAAAGCAGTGAGTTTTCCAAGGGGAAATGATGGTAAAACTTTCCCTTCTTCTCCACTAGAAAACAAGAACGATTCACTTACTCTTTACTCAAGCATGGACTTTATTGGTAGGCCTTGCAAATGAGCCTGCCTGATGAAAGGGCATGAAGATCTCCCATGTGGACCTCTGCAAAGAGAAAGAATAAACTCTTTCATATCATGATATACAGAGGCACAGACGTTAACTTCCTAAAATCCTTCACTTTCAGTGTTTTCCACCCACAAAGACATACTGTTTGTTGATGTCATGTACTTGTCTTTCATCAGTGTTATCTGTTCCTTTTCATGATTTACTCAAGAATTCAGTGCTCCTCTGTTGCCCATCAAAATTAACTCCTTGTTGTTCCAACATCACATACTACATTTATTCCTTTTTGTGTGTGTGAGACAGGGTCTCACTATGCAGTTCACTCTGGCCTTGAGCTCACTTTATAGTCCAGGATGGTCTTGAACTTGCAACAATCCTGTGCCTCAGATTCCCAAGTTGTGGGATTACAGGCGTGCGCCACCACGCCTGGCTCATTTATTCCTTTAACTTGGCCTTCCTTTGCTTATGCTGTGCTCTAAGGCTACTATACTTCTTTTATGCTAGTCTGTTTATTTATTGATATATTTATTTACTTACTTGTATTTAGGCAGTACTGGGGATTGAATCCAGGGCCTTCACATTGAGATACAGCAGCAGTCTTCTTGTTTTTTAAATTTTATTTTAAAAATAAAAGAAGAAAAGATATTAACAAACACACATCCATTTACAAAACAGCATAAAAGCAATACAAACCATACAGAGTTACAGACAAAGTGGTAGGAAATTAACGATGGTTGTTGTGTTACGTACTGATATCTTCAAGGTGCTTTCTCAGGAAAACAAATAAAGACATGCAATAATGATCAAACAAGTAATCATTAACTGTTCCTTTCAGGAAAGCAATAGAAGAGAGTAGTACAATTGTTAGTTATCCTGTGTATACATGCATATATAATTTCCCCTTCTCTCTTTTCTCCTTTCCCACACCCCAGTTGCCCATTACTTTTCAGCATTTTCCTTTCATCTGACAATGTCTATCGTACCTCCTAGCTTTTAGTCACTCTTTCATGTTCTTACACTAGTAAGATAATGCGTTGCTTACACATGCAAGTCTGATTTATTTCACTTATGAGTATGGTCTCTAGTTGTGACCATTTACCAATAAGAGCTTTGAGTTTATCTTTATAGCTGAGTAATATTCCATGATATAAAAGTACCACAATTTTTTTATACAATCTTCAGTGGATGGACATTTGTGTTGCTTCCACAACTTAGCCATCACAAGTTGTGCCACTACGAACATGAGTGCACAAATATCCTTGCGATATGATGTTTTCAGTTCTTCTGGGAAAATGCCCAGAAGGGGAATAGCTGGGTTGAATGGGACCTCTAGATCTAGTCTGCTGAGGAATCTCCAAACTGATTTCCACAGTGGTTTCACCCATCTTCATTCCACCAGCAATGGAGAAGAGTTCCTATTTCTCCACAGCCTTGCCAGCATTTGTTATTGGTTGATTTCTTAATGATAGCTAGTCTTACTGGGGTGAGATGAAAACTCAATGTTGTTTTAATTTGCATTTCTTGAATGGCTAATGATGTGGAACATTTTTTCATGTATTTATTTGCCATTTGTATTTCTTTATCTGAGAAGTGTGTATTCATCTCAGCTGCTTATTTTTGGATTGGGTCTCCCGGTGTGGTGGTGCATGCCTGTAATTCCAGCACTCAGGAGGCTGAGGCAGGAGGATCGTTGCAAGTTCAAGATCAGCCTGGACTACAAAGTGAGCTCACTGGCTGACCTGAAGAGCACAGAGAGACCCTATCTCTTTTTTTTTGGTGGTACTGGGGATCGAACTCAGGACCCTGCGCTTAGCTAGGCAGGCGCTTATTCCACTGAGCTATATCCCCAGCCCCAGAGAGACCCTATCTCAACAAGCCAAAAACTAAACTAAAATAAAATAAAATAAAAAAGCTTGAGGCTATTATTCTTTGTGAAATTGATTTTTTTATGTTTCTACTCCAGTCTTACCTCCTAAGTGTTACTCTGACCCTCCAACTGTCTCTTCCAACTTTAAACGCAGTTTATGAGCAAGTGCCAACAATATATTTCAGGATGGCTGATGTTTTCTCCCCATTCAGACTGTAAGTCCTAAGAAGGCTGACTATATGTCTTTCATCCTGTGTGCTGTGATGCATTGAGCAGGAGATCAGTGGAGAGCTTTGCTAATTTATAGCAGCATCATTTGTGAACAAATTGTGGGGAGATGATTGAGTAAAACAGATTGTACCACACATATGCTTTTGTCTAGTTTCATTTTATTAAATTTTCAACCAACATTTATGGGCTACTTCTGTGTGCCAGGCACTGTGCTGGAATGTAGTGATACACAGATGAAAAATAAAACATCCCTTGTCCTCAAGAATCTTATGACCCGGCTAAACAGCATAGATGTCAGCAAATCAATCCATTACTCTGTGATAATTGCTGTAATGGAGGAATGACCTAGAGATCTCACAAGAGTTTAGGAAAAATAAGCTACCTGAGTGGAGGAAAGGAAATACTTACAGAGGAAGTGAGGCTTGAGCTCACTTTTGAAGAGAACATGCCATGTAAGCCATATTTGGTTTATGGGAGACACTTGTGGAGAAATGGCACTACTTGTGAGATTTTAGGCCAAAGGAAATTAGATGATGCGTATGTACCTCTGATTTATTTCACTTATGAGTATGGAGTCTAATTGTGACCATTTGCCTACAAAGGCCCCAAATCTGTCCCTCTTTATAGCTATTGTGTCACTAGTGTAAGAACCTGAGGGTGGGAATATAAACTAAAAGGCGTGAAGGAAATCTGTTCAAAAGTAAAGAACAGATGGGATGAGGGAAAGGAGAAAAGAAAGGAAGAGGCAAATATGTATGTATGTATGTATGTATATATGTACATATGTACAGGAAGGCTAACATGGTTATACTATTGTCTTATGTCACTTTATGGTAAGGAATAGTTGATGACTGGTTGTTTGATCAATCTTGTATGTCTATATGTGTTTTCCTGAGCATACACTTTGAAGTTATCAATATGCAAGGCAACAGCTATTGTTGGTTTCCTGTTGCTTTGTCTATAATTCAGTTTTGATTATACTCTTATTGTGCTACTTTGTGTCTCTTTGTTAATGCTTTCCTCGTTTTTGTTGATGTAGTTCTTTTTCTTTTATACTTAAAAAAATTTTTTAAAATTATATAAAAAAAGGAAGGAAGGGATAATTATCTATGTATGTATGTATGCATGCATATGCAGCATATCTAACATAGTTGTACTACTGACTTAGGTCACTTTATTGCAAGGAATAGTTGATGATTATTTGTTTGATCAATTTTGCATGTCTATATCTGTTTTCTTGAGTATACACTTCGAAGTTATCAATATGTAATGCAACAACCATTGTTAATTCCCTGTCACCTTGTCTATAATTCAGTTTTGATTGTACTATTCTTGTGCTACTTTGTGTCTGTTTGTTAATACGTTCTTGTCCTTTTACTTTTAAAATAAAAGTGTCAAAAAAAAAAAAAGAAATTAGATGATGCATTAATTCCAATACTGTGGGAAGAATCTGCTTTTCTCTTGGGTATGTTTGGGCATCTCTTAGGCCTTTTAGTGTCTTCAATGTAGAAAAGCACTAAGTTTCCAGAAAGAAGCTTTGCATTTCCACGATCTGAGAAACTTGACACTTCTGGGCAGAACAAGACTTTTAGATTAGGTGCCAGTTTAACATAATAGCTGTTTGAAATCTACAAAATACACTTATAAAAGCAAAATGGCAGACTGCAATGTATTCTGTTCCTATTGCTTAGCTAAACTTTATTACCCTTATCAAACATCTTTAATGCTAAAAGATCATAATCTGTAATCTAAGAATAAATGCAAATATTGACAACACAAGGTAAGGGAAATTAAATTGGTTTATCAAGTTTCCACATGCTACCTTCCAGCTGAAAAACACAAAACACTATTAAATTTTTAACTTGCTTCTTGGCTGTACCCATTTCAGATCACTCTGTATGCTAATGTGTGAAGAAACTACAATTTATAACAAATGCATATTTGGAAGCTTTAAGAAATGACACTGTGACATGCAGTTCCAAGAGCAGGAGGCCCTAGCTCACACTTCCAAAAACTTTGGAGAATAATGCCCTACCTACTCTGGAGAGAGTTCATCTATTGGTGTTGGAAACTGTCTACTGAGTTCTCTGAAGCAGTAAGACAATCAAGAGAAGCCAAGGAGAATCTTCAGTTTTGGCTGGATTTGTGGGATAGCAGGTGGTGGGGAGTAGTTAAGCTACAATTCTTAGTGATTACTCCCCAGTGTAATTAGGTCTCCTCAACCACTAATGAATCTCATACTCATTTTTAGTGATTTAAATCATTCAAGAAAGCCTTGGCCAGAAAGATGTGCCTTGCATCATATTCTGTAATGATGTGCTAGGCTATTCCTGTGTCCCGAGAAGTTTCCAGTCCTCAAAACTGATAGAATTATCAATCACATGCAAGTTCAGCTTACACGTAAGTTTTGGAGCCAATTCCATTTAAATATAGTCAACTTGGGTGCTCTCTGGGAAGTAGTGTAGCACCCTAGGCATTATATTTGACTTTATTTTTCAGTCAAACACCTCATACGCTTTTGTTTTTATGACAGAGATACATTTTTGAAACTCACTCTTTGTAACTGGGTTTCTGTGTTAGACATTGACTTTTCTGAGTACTTTGAGTCTGGGTCCCAGCCTTATTTTTTCTCTAGCCCTCTTAGACATTGGAACTCTGTGTCTGACTTGAGCCCGTTGAGTTGCACTCTGCAAACAGCTACCAGACAAGCAGTTCCTAGATATATAATATTGCTTCCTATTTCTCTGCCAAACTAGTCATTGTTTTTTGACTTCTGGATGATCCTCATTCTGACCTTCTGCTTATCTAAACCAGTTTATCTACTCTTCTACTTCCATGACAGAAGAATTACACCCAAGGTCACCTCTGAAATCTTGGATCTCTATGTTTTTTGCACTTTGTTTTTAATGCCTCGGCCCACAGACACTTTACCTATTTTCTTTACCTTATAGTAGCTATTACCACCAGAATTATCTCTTTTGAGTCTTCTCTTTTTCAAAGCTGGCTAGAAAATGAAACAGTCGTACTCACTGACCTCAAAGACAAGCCCTTGAAAGCCCAGTTGCTTTTGAGGCTTTTACCTCCAATCACGGGGAACAAAGAAGTGAAAACTACAAAGGGCCAAAGATCTTATAGTCTTTCTCGGTAATTTCTAGCAACCTTGTTGGTATGATTCATTTGTTTATGTCTCTTTCTTTTCACTACTTTTATCATCTTATAAGAAAATTTCAGATAATAGTGATGTGCAGTGATTTCAAAGACAGTAATGAGAGAGTGACTGCAAGGCCTTTTTCAATTGGGTTGTCAGAGATAGCTTTTCTGTGGGTGGTAATATTTAAGCTGAGATTTGAATGAAACAAAGGAACCAGGAATGTGAAAGGCAGGGGGAAAGCATTATAGAACAGAACAACTGGTGTAAGTGTTCTGAGCTGTGAAAAGTTGCTGTGTTTGAAGACGGAAGAGCAGTATTATGACTCAGATCTAAAATGTTCCCCCTCAAAATGTTGTATGTCCAAAGGTGGGGCTTTTTGATTGGGTCATGGGGGTGCTGTCTCAGCAGTGGATCAATCTCTTGACAGTTCGTGCTGAATGTGATGTTCAGAGGGAGGGAATTGGTACATAAGGAATTGCTACATATATAGATTCTCCAGGGTGAATTTAATTATTATATATCACAAACACATACCAAAGAAAAAGAAACTAAAAAAAGAAATAGTGTCTGGCTGGAGGTGGGTCATGGAGCGCATGACTTGGAAGGGCAGATTCTTGTCTCCAGCTTCTCTCTTCTCTCTCTGCTTCACAGCTTCTCTGTGTTGAGCAGTTTTTCCCCGCCAGACTTTTCCATCTTGATCTTTCTGCCTTGGCGCCAGCCAACCGTGGACTCAATCCTTTGAAAGTGTGATTCAAAATGATCCTCTGCTCTTTTAAGTTGTAGGGGTTGGGTATTTTGTCCCAGTGACAGAAAAGTGGCCAATCCAGTTTGGATGAAGTATAATGGTGAATATAAAGATACCTGAATATGAGCAGAGAAGTAGAGTCAACCTCAATGCATGTGGTCTGTATGGCAGACAGTGAAGGAGGAAAGAATAGATCAGAGATGACTAGACTTTGGACTGCTCATTGTGTAGGTGAGGTGTTACTGCTTTCTGAACTGGAGAAGACTAGTGGAGAACTTGGAAGGCACTGGGAGGAGGAGATCTAGTTCTTTTTGGACAGGTTAAGTTTGAGATATGTATCTCATATGCAAATATAGGTGTCAGGAACTGATTTAGCACTAAATATATAGTCCTAATGGGCTGAATATATTTAAAACCATGAGATTTCATCAGATCATCTAGAGGTGATATAGATAGTTTGCAGGACGGTGCCTCAGTCTGCGCCTTAGGACATTATAACGTTGAGAGGCCTAGCAGAGGAGACTCTAGCAATCAAGTATGAATAGTGTTGTATTAGGGTTTACAGGGAAAAGATTTAATACAGGACATATAATTTATAGGATTACTTTATAACCACCTACCCAAAGAGTCAAATGCAAAAGAGTGCCAGAGATCTGTCCACACACTAGAGATCCAAAGAATTCAACTGAGGGCCTGGATCCCATGAAAATGTCCTTCACGAAGCCAGCTAAAAACATAGAGCACATGGCAATGTCTCATGTAAGTCTGTATCAAGAATCTGCCCTGAAGGCCCAGAGGTCTGTGGCAGAAGCTAAAAAGTCTATAGCAGTCGGGTGAAGGATCTGTGCCGGCAGGCAGAGGGATCTGCACTGCAGCCAGGAAGCAACCGCGCAAGGTAAGGACAGGGCTCCCCCAAGGGGAGCTGCAGTAATTCTCAGTGATAGGGCCAGAACAGCTCCAAAAAAGAGAACAAGGGCCGGGGATATAGCTCAGTGGTGCAAGCGCCTGCCTCACAAGTACAAGGTCCTGAGTTTGAGTCTGGGTACCAAAAAATATACAATACAAATAAACAGCTGAGTTCATAGCAAGAAAACCAGCAGGACAAATTTCTCCAGGAGGATTAATAGAATTCCATTAATCTATTCCATTACTAGAATTCCATCTTCCTCTGTGGTTTTCTTTTTATGTTGTTGGTAATCCTCATGTGAGCCTTCCACACTCAGAGCTCCACTGATTCAGGTCAGGTTGGCATTCCAAGTTGGCCATTAGTTAATCCATTACAAATAGGAATAAAAGGAGCAAGAGAAAAACCAAGGGTATGCTTTCAAGGAAATATTTTAAAGAGGAGGGAATGACCAACTATGTCAAATGCTGTTGAGATAGCAAGTAAAATAAGAGCACAAGCAACCATTGACTTCTTTGATTTCCGGAACACTGTTGGTAACTTTGGCCATGCATGTTTCAGTGGTATACTGTACGCATAAGCCTGTATGTGGTGGAGGGAAGAGGAAATGTGATGTGAAAGAACAGAGATGGAGAGATACAAATTCTTTTAAGAAATGTCACTGGAAAAGGATGGAGAAACAAACTTGTCATGCAATTCTCTCTCCTTATCCATGGTTTCATGGTCTAGTTTCTGTTACTTGTGGTCACTCAACATCCAAAAATACTAAGTGAAAAATTCTAGAACTAAACAATTTATAAGTTTTTAAATGCACACTGTTCTGAGTAGCACGATAAAATCACTGAATGGGAATCACCTTTTGTCCAGCATGTCCATACTGTACACATGATCTGCTTGTTAGCCACTTCCTGTTCATCTCAGTTGTTAAAATCAACTGTCACTGCGTTGTAGCACTTATGTCCAAGTAACATTATTTTACTTCATAATGTCTCCTATGTACAAGAATAGTGATACTAGAAATTCGGAAATGCCAAAGATTAGCTGTCATTGTTTTTCTTTAAGGGAGAAGGTGACAGTTCTCAATTTAATAAGGACAGAAAAGTTTGCCTAAATTTCTAAGGACTATGGTAAGAATGAATCTATTCTCACTGAAATTGTGAAAAAGCAAAGAGTTTCTGCTAGTTTCACTTCAAACTGCAAAAGTTGTGGCTGTCATGTGTAAGTGTATAGTGAAATGGAAAAGGCACTAAATTTAAGGGTTCACTGCTCTCCAAGGTTTCACCCACCTGCTAGGGGTACTGAAATGCATCCTCTCAGATAAGAGAATATCTGAGAGGGTGGAAAGTCAAAGAAATTTTTAAAGTTATGAAACACTGTCAAATTTGTTTACTGATGAGAACCATCTAATAGAAATGGAGAAACTGAGGCTACAGGAGACTGCATGATTGTAGGGTTGAAATTCTTGAGTAGCTGAAATGGAATCCAGAATACAAGCAGTGGGGTTCACTTATAGCAAGTCCGTCTGAATTCGCAATCAAGGCAAATTAAAGATCTCTTATCTCAAGTGGATGGCTTTCATTTCTGAACCCCTGAAGTTCACAGACTACTTCTTACAAGTTGTAATTCTGTAGGCATTTGCTCAAATATCTCATGTTGGAACTTTCCAAGATGCACTATTTTCTTTACACCTGACTGACTAGGCTCCAGATCTGTCTGTTTGCAACCACAAGTGCCCCAGTTTTCGAGGCTTTGAACATAGAGATCTAGAACATGGGGAAGATCATGCAGGGCTGTGTAGGTGTGGTAAGGAACTTGAGAGTTTGATTTTTATTTTTAAAGTAGTGGAAAGATTCTAGAAGGTTTTCAACAGGAGATGAAGTGATCTGATCTTGTATCTGAAGATAGTAACTTTTGCTATTCTAGGTATGATCAGTCGGAGGGAGCAAGAGTAGGAGATGACAGCATACAAAGCAAATTGTTGCACTAGTCTAGGGAGAGGTGATAGTGACCCATGACTGTGAGTATGGTGCTGATGGATATAAAGACAAGCAGATAGGTTTGAGAGGTATTTCAACTTTCATGGTTTGGTAAAGTGTTATTATTACTGAAATGGAAGGCAAAACTTTACTTAATAAAAATAAACACATAATTAAAATTTAACTAATAGATAGCCATAAGATGATTGCAAAGTAATGACCTATACAGAAGCAATAGGTCCATTGTAGGTCCTCAGTTAGAAAGTATATTTATCTTGAAATTTAACTTAGAGGATGAATAATTCAACAAGTTGACTTATTTTTATGGGATTCTTTGGAAAACCATAAATATAACCTAATATCACTTGGAATATTTCAAATTAGTGGATACATACCAAATCATTAAAATAACAGCAGACTATTTCCAGTACAAGTATCTTTCTGCATTATTGTTTTCCAAGGGATAAGCACACACACACACGAAATCATTAAAATTGATTCTGATCATCTATGCATGCTGTGGCAGGTGCATTGAGGTCTCTG
This sequence comes from Dinomys branickii, assembly GCA_004027595.1. Classification (NCBI taxonomy): domain Eukaryota; kingdom Metazoa; phylum Chordata; class Mammalia; order Rodentia; family Dinomyidae; genus Dinomys; species Dinomys branickii. Next base: position 38,745 of record PVLD010008780.1, read on the forward strand.
CCCATTTGTAATTCTGTTCTTTGGTATTTAAGGAGGAAGACAAAGCTTTGCCTCTGGCATTCAGACATTACCTCCTCATTAGGACTGGGCAAACCAAGCTGTTTATATACAAATGGATCAAAACTGTTGGCTTACTCCTAAAAGCTAACTGCTGTGACACTAGAGTCTGCTGTTCTCAGAATTTGCTGTTTAAAAAATTTTTGTAATACTTGGTTATCATGAAATTACACAGCATTTCTGGAAGAAAAATCACGATGCTCCAGTTTAGAGAGCAAATCTAAGGTCAGACTGACTATGACTGACATTTCTATAGTGAGATTTGGGGAACCATTCAGTTTTAGTACATGGTTTCTCTGGCATTAGTAGGAAAGAAGACTAGCAAAGCAGGGTACAGATGAAATCATAGGAAGCTTTTTAGCCTTAACTAATGATTTTGGGCATAATCCTGATTGCACCAGGGAACCACTTGAGTACTTTAAGCAGAAGATTTTGAATATTCTTTCTTTCAACTTCCTGAGTGTTATGGTTGAGACACTTTGTCAACTTGAGGAGTCTAGAAGCTTAACTAAGTAACTGAGCAGTTCTACATCCTGGGGTTAAAAGGACATGTCCTTATTGCTCTATGATGTTGTTCATTGTGTCAGTGTGAGACAAAACATTAAACTATGTGATTCAGCAAGGGGCCAGGAATACTCCCCGCTTGTGCAAGAGGAGAGCACTGAGACGGTGTGAGTGCTATATCCCCCGGGGAGTGGTAGCCTCCTTACAATGTAAGGGAGGAAAAGAGGCTTGCTCTCCCACTTGTGCTCTTGCAGCTTTTGCTGTCTTTTGCCACCTTGAAGCGTTGCCTCTGTACCCTGCCACCCTGCCTTGGAGCCAGCTGAGTATGGACTGAAACCACCACAAACTGTGAACTAAATAAACGTTTCCTTCCTTGATTTTGGTCATTGGGTATTTGGTCTCAGCAATGAGAGAGAAGTAACTAAGTCACTGAGTAAGATTTCACTTTACCTACAGAGAGCACCATGAAGACCAAATCTCTTGGTGGGCCTTTTATAGCTCCTCCCTGGTGATTGCCTAATTTTTTTCTTGTCAAGCCTCCTCTCTCATTCCATTGAATTCAGTGGCCATTTACTGAATGTCTACTATCTGAAAAGCATTGAGCTATGTACTTGTTTGTTGTGCCATTAAGTAGAGATCTAAATACTAAGTCCATAGATAGTAGAACTCATAAAAATTATCTTCTTGAATATGGAGATACACCTTTAAATTCCAAGATAAAGTGTTCTTTTTGTTGATCATGTATTTTGTGGTTAAAATGATTATTACAGACTGTTAGATTCTTTCTATGACTCTGTAGCCACCTCTGCCAGTAAGCAATGCTATTCCCTTTTTCCAGTTTGCTACTGCTTCTATGATTAAGTCCAAATGCCTTAGCTTGGCTTACTAGGTTCTTCATAAATCAGGGTTCACCCAGCCTTTCAGTCTTGATTTTCTTCCTAATCTTTCACCTTGTATTCCACTTTCAGGTCCCCCTGGATACATTGCTTAGCCTGTAAAGTAAGTTTGACTTTGTAGGCATAACTTCCTGTTATGGTAGCATGCTGTTTCATGTGTCTGTGATGTTGTACGCCATTGCAGTTGATGATGCATCAAATGCCTTCAGTGTTTTCAATAATTGAGTGTTAACTAGAATTTAAATTATTGTTATTCAAAAATTATGAATTGTTTTCAGGCAGAGACCACATACAACTTGTCTTTATGTCTCTTTCTATCTAGGGCCTAGTTGAATAGCCAGCAAATAGGAGTTACCCAGTGCATTTAAGGCGAATAGATGTGTTTGCAGAAAATTTAAACTGATTATTGTATGACTCAAACAAAGCAGAATTTGTATAATGAGTCTGCTAGAAGCCAGGGTGTGAAATACAGGAGGCAGTGAAAGAGGCGGTGAATGTGGGGAGAGGGTGGGAGCAAATGGTTTAGAATTTTTGACTATCTACTCTTTTAGATCATTTGCCTCACTGCTTCCTTCCATTGGTGTGTATAATTGAGAGCAAGGAATGGATCTTCTGGTTAATAGGCTTTTCTGATTAACCAATAGTTGATGGAAAGCTTCCTATTTCTGGAAAAATCCTCCCTAAAATAGGTCAAGTATGATTTTCTAAATGTAATATCATATCAAATGTAAATATCCTTCTGATTTAGAAATTATAAAGAGTTATTCAATCATAATAGAGTTTAAAGACTACTCTACCACAAAATAGCAATTATTTTGTAAGTGTATGTTGGCCCATACTTGGCCAAAGCCCCTGTGAAAGGTACAAAATGAATAATAGCTGCAGAATGGACAGGAGCTTGCAGAGCACTCTAGGAGCATTTTATGGAGAAAATACTGTAAATGCTGGAACTTCAGAAATGCTTGAGGCTTTTTTCATTGGACAGAGCCATAGTGTAAGTGGTGCAAAACATAACAGTGAAGGATCAAGGAGTAAAGAGCAGATTGCGCTCTGAGACCGTGGAGCATTAGCCGTAGTTGCAGAATGTACATATGAGGTGGTGATAAAGGCATTAGACCAAAGCTACTGCAGTAGGAGTCCACGCTTCAAAGTTTGGCAAGCATTTAATTCTGGATGGCCTCAAATACTACATTAAGAAAAGTAGGCCTTATTTTTCAGCATCTAGGAGGTGGGCAGAAACTCCATTAGATCCTTGATTTGAAAGGATCATTCTGGGATAAGTGTGAAGGATATATTTGAAGAGATAGATGCCACAGGCAGAGGAATCAGGTATAAAGCTAATCAAGAACTCACTCATTCATTCATCCACACATTCACTAATTCATTCAACAGTGGAGATGGAGAGGGGATCTCAAGATGGGGGAGACACGAGTGTGAGAAGGGAAGGTGAAATAACAATCATTAAAATGTAACATGTATATGTACCAATTCTCCAAGATAAATGTAATTATTACGTATTTCAAACATATACTAAGAAAATAAAGTTAAGTATAAACAACATGCATTGAGAAATGCATACCTATGGTGTGGTGGAGATGGCGATCTGAAGGAGGTGGCAACTAAAAGAGTGAGTTGGATAGTAAGATAACTGAAGAGAGCAGTCAAGGGTAGGCATGTAATAATTCAGTCACAGTTGAGATTTCCATCTTGACTCATGGTGTATGTCTGACCAGGATGGAGGAATAGCAGTGGGTTTCCCGCTGGAACACATATGCCTTTGCCAGGGCAAACCATGGAGCATGGGGTAGGCAGTGGTTTGGGAATAATAAACAGAACTTCCTTTCAGACTGTGTCCCTGCAAAGAGCATAAAAAACCTCCAGAATGAATCCTAAAGAACAAGCCAAATAAGACTCATGTTTAATCTCACTGGCACTCTACAAATGTCTTGTCTTACACTAGTGGCTGTATTGTAGTTGCCTTTGACTGGCTATTTGAAAAAGCAGCCTAACTTTTATATATCTTCATGGACCTATGGCAAATTAGGTCCAGGATCAGGGTGAGGATTTAAAAATTGGGTCTGAACTAGAGAAGACAGAGTTAATAGTTTTACAGTTATAGGTGACAAATGGACAGATTTTATTTACATTTCAAGGATGACACAAAGAAAATGGTAACTTTGATGATGTTCATACTATTGATTGGATCAATCCTTGTATTTTTGGGGCCTCTTTTATCTCATCCACCAGATGAAATAGATTGAGAATAAGCGTCTCCCAAAGAGGCCTATCTCCTAATCCCTAGAACCTGTGCATATATTACATAGCAAGAAAGGATTAAGGTATAGATGGAATTCAGGTTGCTAATTTGATGAGTTTAAGGAGATTATCTTGGGTTACCTGGGTGGGTCTAGTGTCAGAAGCGTCATGAAGAGGGGAAGAGGGAAACAGAAGAAGCAGAATCGAACATGGTTTCCTAAGAAAAACTTTAACACCCATTGCTCTCTTTGAAGATGGAAGAGGGCCATAAGCAAAGGCATGTGGAAAGATTTCAGAAGCTGGAAAAGTTAAAGGAATGGATTCTACTCTAGTGCCCCCAGAAAGGAATACAGCCCTATTGACAGCTTGATTTTAGCCCAGCAAGACCGAATTTTAAGCTTGTGATCTGAGGAATTGTTAGATTCCATGCTCCAATAAATCACTAACTTAGAGATAATTTGTTTCAGCAGCAACAGAAAACAATTAGAAATTTGGTGTCTTATTTCTTCAAATATTTCTTAATCTAAAAATTCTTAAGAGATATACATCATAATTGCTTGCTATAAAAATATTTGAGCTTCATTCCTGGAGGTTTAGATGCTGTAGAGCTGAGGTAGGGCTGTGCTATCTTTTTTTTTTTTTTTTTTTTTTGCGGTACTGGGGATCGAACTCAGGACCCTGCGCTTGCTAGGCAAGCGCTTATTCCACTGAGCTATATCCCCAGCCCTGTGCTATCTTATTTCTCAAAGCTGATTGTAATATGTTCTTCCATTTGAACTCACTATAAACTGTACCAAAATGTCTTCCCAGATGAGAAGAAACAGCCAAAAGATTTCACTTATAGCTGTGAAAAATCAAGCTGAAGAAGAATGAATGTGAGAGATGGACTAGGAAGCCCTGAACCCTAATTATTGAAGAATTCAAGAGAATCCCTTGAGAAGAAGCCTCCTACCTGCTGTGCTTATTCAACAATAAACTTAGTGCTGCATAAAGGTTCTGTTAGCATGTAATTATCCTAAAATACTAATTTGATCTTTGTATGAAACAAATTATATTGACTTACCCTGTAGTATTTTTAGGTCAGGAAAATTTAAAAATTATTATGGTCATTTACATGTATATTCAGTCATGGAACCACCAATAAAATAATTTGAAGATCATTGCTCAAAAATATATTAACCCAACTGGGCATGATGGTGTATACCTATAATTCGAGCCCTCTGGGAGGCTGAGGCAGGAAGATGGCAAATATGAGCCCAGCGTAGGTAACTTACTGATTTAGCCAGACCCTATTTCTCAAAATAAAAAAAAAATAAAAAGAATTATGTACTGCAAATATATATCAATAAAAATTAAATAAAGTAATAATAAGAAACCCCATCAGGTAGAGTTCTGTTACATCACTTTTTGGGACATATTTTTGTCAATCCATCCATCCAATAACTTTCGGTAGTTATTAATATTAAATTCTTCTTAAGACAATTCTTTAGCACATTTTTCTTTAGTGATGTCCAGTTTTAGAGACTGTTTCTGTTTTTAGAGACTCGTTTATTCTTTCTTTTATTAAGTTTTTCACATTAAGATTTCTTTGGCAGCTGGACACTTTCAGGATACTATAAAAGTATTTTGATGTATTGATTACAAAATCTTTTATTTGAGTGGTAGAAATAGAAAAGCAAGGCATAAAGCATTGTGGAAAGGCCAAAGAGAGGTCTTCAGGTAATCCCATCAGACTTCCTACTGGCTCCAATCCAGGAGCATGAGACTTGAATCAGTGAGGTAAGAGCAGTTACCTGTGAGTGCAGAAATCAAACACAGCCTTTGGCCATCTCCAAATGCTCAGTGAGACATCTTTCAGAGCCTTATGGCAAGACGCTGATGAATGGAGACATTTGGCTCAAGGAGTTAAAGGATTCGTTCAAAGACAAAAGACAAAGCTGAATTCATAAGGACTTTGCTGAAAATGAGGGAAAACTAATCAGATAGTAATAACAAATATTCATGAGGCTGTGTTGTTGGTGGGAATGTAAACTGGTAAAACCATGAATGAAATCATTGGGAGATTCCTCAAAAAACTGAAACTGGAAACTCCATTCAACCCAGCTATTCTTGATCTTTTCAAAAGAGTTAAGGACATCATATCACAATGCTACATGCCCACCCGTGTTTATAGCAGCACAACTCATAATAGCTACATAGTGGAAGTGGCCTATATGGCCATGAACAGGTGAACTGATAAAGACAATATGATATTTATACAGAATTCCAGTACTACTTTTCCATGAAGAAGGACAAATGAGTCATTGGTAGGAAAATGGATGTGGCTTAAGACCATAATGTTGAGTGGAATAAATCAGATATACAAGCTTAAATATCATGTTGTTTCCCTTATAGGAGAAACCCAAAATAGAAGTAAAAAACAAAATGACAGATAGATAAAAGGAAATATGGAGACAGATCTTTTGCAATGGGAGGGGTACTAAGAGTGGAGGGAGCCAGTTGGGAGGAGAGGAGAAGTGGATGAAGAAAGAATTAAGATGTTTTGTACATGTAGTAATCACCCCTGAGAAATGCAATCTTTTTTTTTTTTTTTTTTTTTTTTTGCGGTACCGGGGATCGAACTCAGGACCCTGCGCTTAGCTAGGCAGGCGCTTATTCCACTGAGCTATATCCCCAGCCCCGAGAAATGCAATCATTGTGTACTGCAAACATAGAGTAATAAAAAATAAAAAACAAATGAAAGATGACTGCAGTAATTAAACCCCCAGTTTAGCCCATTACTACAGAGGGCTGACAAAGCCAGCGGCAGCATAGAAAGCATGCGATGCAAAGTTAAAATGGCAGGAACGCAGGCCTTCTATGTGCCAGCACCAAAGGAGCTTCTATCTTCACAGTCTGCCTGTGACATGTGAGTGAGGTCATTCACATGAATAATGCATGACGGCTAAGAGGGAGACAAACAAGATTTCTCATCCAGCTGGGGCCTGATTTTGCATCATATTAAAATATATTAGGAGACGATGGTTCTCCTATACTGAGGGATTAGTACCACAGCGACTGCTAGTCTCTGCTTTGTTCAACTTCCTATTTAATAGGCAGAGCATTGCCTAACTTAGTGCAGATATGCCAATTCTCTCTCTCCAGCCCATTAGTAAGCCATAGGACATGAGGTCAGAACCCTGGACTGGGAATTGTGCAGCTTAAATGCCACTCATTGTTCTGACAGTAGCTAGTGACATGATGAGGCAGATCATTTAATCTTTGCGAGTAGGTATGAAGACACCTAACCTTCTTGTGCCTTATAGACACATTAAGAGGCAAATTAATGTGAGAGACTATGAAAACTCTTTAAAAATATATGAACCTGTACATATTCAGGGTGTGATGGTTATTACTGATAAAGCCTCCCCATCTGGATTAGGTCTGGTTCATCCCCAGCACAAAAGGACACTTTCAAATTAGAGAAAAATATTGTGGATAAAACAGAGCACAGACACAGCTCAGTGTTGTCAGAACTTGAAAATTATCACCATATCAAAGAACGGTAGTTACCCCTTTCTCTTGTGTATTGACAGACTTATTCTGATGCCTCATATAGGTCAAATTAGGGCCTTAAATTTTATTTTTTCAAGTTTCTTTTTTATTAGTATATATCTTTAATGCAAATAATTACATTTTTCTTGGGGAATATACATACATATATATATATGCTAGCTATACATACATGCATATACACATATATCATCTATCTATATATATCATCTTAATAATTTTTACTTCCTAGTCCCCTCCCTGCTCTCTTATGTTTTAGCTTTTAAATGTGCTAATTGAGGATCTTCTCAGTGAGTGCTATTCCTCCTCCAGGAAGAACATAGTGTACAATTTTTTAAATGAGAAAAAAGTATTTCTGTTTCTGGACAAGGAGCAGATTTATACTCTTTTCTGAAACAACCAAACAATGGAAAAATGAATAAAATACTAAGTTGTGATGTATGAGCTTCCATTCATGCTGCAGGGAGAGTTAAACGCCTGGTAGACTCTGTGTTAAGAAGATGGAGTTCAGAGTCCAGAGACTAAGACAGAGTTCACAAGGGGGAAAATGGGGTGAAAAGAACTGTATATAGTAGTTATTCAGAGTACAGAATATAACAGTACACAATATATTAATTATTGTAACTCTCCTATTAACCTGTTTAGAAACTCTGTTGTATTGTTATTTTTTCTCTTTAAAATAAAAAAAACTGTATATAGAGAAAATTCTATAGAGATATGTGCCTTCTTTTATTATTCAAAGAAATAATGATCTACACTTGTGCATAAAAAGATACTTAGCCTGGGGAGAAACACCTGAATGGGTTAGTGTTAACAGTGCTTACCATATAGAGCTTGGACTAGCGGCTGTTCCAACCAGTTATGCTAGACAGTCTCAAGATTTATGAGGTAGTTGGTATAATAAACAGAAGTACTTGACTGAATAGTAGGAAATAATAACCCCTAGACTGGGTACTTCTCTGATTTTACTTAACAAATCTTGACAGAAAGACCCAAAAGGATCAAACTATGTTCGAGTAACTTAACTATATCACAAAAGCCTCAGTAAGTTTTACAGAAATATAAAATCATCAAACACTCAAGAAGGAAAAATGATAATGCCCAATGATGAATCAAAACTTATCAGCCACATAATCAAAGAGGAAAATTCAATCCAAACTGATGATATCAATCAACCACCAAATCCATCAAAACTGTATGAGGATTGACATAGAGGTTAGAATTAGAAAACAGGGATATTTGAAAATCATTACAAAGATAATTCACATGTTGAGAAATTCAGAGATAGGGAAAGTGAAAAAGATGGACCCAAATAGACCTTCTAGAGATTAAAACTATGTGTGAGATAAATGTATTGGATAGGAATAATGACAGATTAGGTTTTGCAGCAGAAAAAATCAGTGAATTTGAAGACACAGCAATACCAAGTATCTAAAATGAAACACAACACAAAAGTAAAATAAAATTTAAAATCACAGCATGTTAGAGAGTTGTTGACTATTTCAGGTAGCCAAATATGCATATATTACAATCTCTGAGCAAGGAGGGGGTGGATAAAAGTATTTGAAGAATAATACCAAAATGTTTCTAATTTGATGAGAACTAAGGGTCCTCTGGTTTAAAAATCTCAACAGAACCCAAGCACAAGGACCATGAAAAACAGCACCAACCCATATAATCAAATTGCTTAAAACTTATTTAAGAGAGAAACTTGACGATAGCCTGAGGAAAGAAGTCATATCACATACAAAGCATACAAAGCAAAAAGTAAAGACGGCAGATTTTTCATTAGAGGCGAGGAAAGCCAGAGGACAGAAGAAAACACATTTAATGTACGAAAAAACCCCAACAACTTGACAATCTAGATTTCTACACCCAGTGAAAATACTTTTTAAATTTTTTTTATTTTAAAGGAAAAAGAACATAAACAAAATAACAAAATATAAAAACAAAACAACACAAAACTATGAAAGTGATGCACAATTTCAAAACAAGATAATAGGAAATCAACAATGGTTGTAGTATTACTTACTGTTATCTTTAAAGTAGTTGCTCAGATGATCACATTGTCTCCCTAGTGTAAGAACCTGAAAGAGTAAATGAAACTGAAAGGTACAATAGATGTTGTGAAAGGGAAAGAAACTGCTTAAAAGGAAAGAACAACTGAGAAGGAGGGAAAGAAGAAAAGAAAGAAAGAAGGAAGGGAAATACTTTTTAAAAATAAAGGCAAAATATCTTTTCAGATATACAAAAGCTCAAATAATTCATTCCTGGCAGACTCGCTGTAAAAACTGTTAAAATATAATCAGCAAAATATATAACAGGGGGAAATCTTTATTTACTCAAAGGAGGTAGAGCAATAGAAATGACAACTATATCCAAAATATAAAAATATTTTTTGAATTAATTAAATTCACTTTAAATATATTTGCATATTTAAACAAGCATAATAAGAAAATTATCTGTGGAATGTACAACAAATATGGACGTTAAATATATGATAATAGTAACACAAATGTCAGGATAGGAAAAATCTAAGTATTTAATTATAAATTATTTTTTATGATACTGGGTATTGAATCCAAGATCTTTGCACTGAGCAACACCTGTAGGCCATTTTATTTTTTATTTTGGAATGGAGTCTTGCTAAGTCACAGGTCACAAGTTTCCCAGGCTGAACTTGAACTTTCAGTCCTCCTGTATAAACTTCCCAGAGCACTGGAACTATAGCAGTGCACTACAACATCGGGCCCTGCAACTGAATGACATTATTTGATGCTCAACTGCATTAATTTGAAAGATGTATACTATAAAATCTAAATGAATCACTAAAATACCATTATACAAGTATATCTACTAAGCCAACAAAGGAAGTAAAATGATACCATTAAAATATTTAAAGAATCCAAAAGAAGACAGAGAAATAAACAAGAAAAACAGAACAAAGAATGGATGGACAAACAGAGAAGAAATAGCAAGATAATAGTCTTAAGCCTAATAACATCAAATTATCACATTAAGTAAAGATGTTTTAAGCACTGTAAAGATCGACATGGTCAGGTTAGGTATAAAAATCAATACCCAACGATGGCATGCGGCCTGCATTAAATACAATTCAAATATAAAGACAACATAGGTTATAAATAAAAGTGGCAAAAAGAACACCTTGCTAAACAATAGAACATGCTAATACATGAATAGATGAATGGCAATGTTAATATCAAAGTAGATTCCAAAGCAAAGAATTCTTTGCAGAGGAAAACAAGCATTCCCAGTAGAGGGAACTACAGAGAATCTGTTCTCATTCATCCCAGTATCCTTCACCATGTTTCCCAGAATATACTACAAGTGCTTATTGTTCAGAAGGTTTGGGCACACAAAGAGCCTCAGCGGGATTCCTGGCTTCTTGTTGAGAGCTTCCACCTCATAATAATGTAGTTTTCCTTCATTTCTTACACTGGTCCTTGTTTATCTTGCATGTCCTTTAGTCCTACTGTTCTGGAGTAAGATTGTTTTTTACTTACCTATGCAAGGCTGTGTAGGAGAGGTGAGTAGGGGGTGACTGGTTTTTCTGATTTCCTTCCCTTCACACCGATTGACCCTTTTCTCTCCTGCTGAACCTCACTCCCTTTGCTGTGTTTTAAAAACCACAAATTCCTTCTTTTCTGCCTCTATCTGAAAGCTTTCAGTTTCATACTTTTCCAATCATTACGCTTTCTCCGTTGAATGTTATGTTTATTTCATTAACACGATCAAGTTATTTGTCAAAAATATCCGTTCTTGTCAAAAAGAATAGTGTGCTATCCAGTATAAATCACTGCTGTCTAGGGATCCCCAAAATACAAATAAATGCATGAAGACACACATTAGGTGTTTCTGGGGGACATTTAAAGACTCTCCATTTCATTATTTCTCAATATTTCTAATTAACGTCACCAATTCTACATATCTTTACATAAGCTATTCTCATATAGGCATGCAAGGCAAAACTTATGCATGATTTTTAACCCAAGCCTCTTAATTTCCTTTGCTTTTTCTCCTTTAACCTTACTTTAAAAATATTAAGGTAACAATACAACATAGTATCTATTTTGAGCCGATGTACTCAGTGTTATGGAGAACTAGTCTCCTCCATCCCAGTTGATGGGGTAAGCAGAAGTATTTGCACAGGTTGTCAGGACAATTAATTCTTCCATTGTGCAAACAATCTTGTCATTTACACAAATTCACTCTCATTCAAAGGACATGATAGCCAAAGGAGGTAGTCACTTGCACTTCAATTTTTAAAATGTAAATGCAAGGCTCTGCTAGGCAGTATGATATACAAAACGTTTCTCAAGTATGAGAAATAGGAACTGCGGAGTGCAACCTATGCACAATTATAATGGCCCTGAACACTTGTTTCAGTAAAGGGAAAAGGGAGCATCCTGAAGTATTTTACTGTCTCTCAAAATACAAAAGGAAAAGCTGGGTGTAATGACTTTTCACTCACAGTTAAGCTGGGGGAAAATAACTCTTATGTAAGATGATTTCATTGTAACAAAATGGATCATGGACAAATTTTTAAAAGGAAGTAGAGCAAAAAGGCCTTACTATAAGTAAAGACAAAATATGCATGTAAGATGACCTAGTTTCATTTGAAAGTGTTTGTAACAAAGTTATAGAACATAGATACTGCTCTCATTGCAGGCAAAAATGAGCAAGAGACATTAGTTTTCCATTAACCTATAGGCTTTAGGTGTGTAATTAATGATCTATGGTTATCTATATCTCCCTGAACTTCAAAAATTGAGAAACTGCCTGGGTTGTTAGGCCCTAAAGTAGTTCATATAAAGTCTTCAAAATTTGAGGCAAAAAAGGGTTTGGATTAGCGTGACCTTCATGAACTTCTCTTCTCCATTTTATCTTGTATATGTAGGCAGCCCTAGATGGAAAGCTGTACAAATTCCATTTCTGGGGCCATTAGAGGGACTTAGAATATACATTTATATATTTTATATAAAATGTCATCTGGTTTTGCATTAACATGATATCAAAAATTCTAACTCCAAAGAGGAAAGATAAAGTAACTTACTCTCATTTTATTTATACAAAATAATTGAAGGTATTAAATATCTTGGTTCTGAGTTAGAGATGACATCTAGAGTGCTTCATGACATTAGAAATTGTTCCAAAAATATAGTAAATGTGCAAATCAAAGAGTATTTTTCCTTGGGCAAAGAGAAAAACTTGCAGGTCTGTTTTAGGCAAGAAGGTATTTTAAAGTCTCCGAATTTAATAATCTGTATACGTGTGGATGATGCTATGAGGAATATAGAAGATTGTATGTGGAATATACAGTTCGCCTATGTGGAAAACCATAGCTAATAGCATTCAGAAAATATTATTCTTACTTATCATTAACGTGAGTGAGGATAGAGAACATATTAAGTTTTAGAAATACTGTTATATTTGGTCCTAAATACTTGTATCCCTCTGTGGGCTGAAATTGTACAAATGTGATTAAGTACAGATCAGAGCTGATGATGATGAAACTTTCCTCTAGAAACCCTGACACTCTTCCCTCAATAGCAGAGCTTGCAGCAGGAAAGTTCTCTTGATTTTCTCTGTGAGCAACACAGGTGCATTTCCTGGTTAAGCCAGCCTCTGTTAATCCTTCTTTTTTGGCATATCCGTTCAGTAGAGTTTATTTGCTTTCTGCTCAAGTCTGTGCACTTTTCAGTTCTCTTTTATTGAAAGATCTGAACTTTTATATGGGATCCGTCAGAATTTGGAAAGGGAAACTGCCCCCTGTATACTGAAATGGATTAAGGAAAACCACTTCAGGCAACCTTCCCAAGACACTATTTATGCATCTGCTGAAGCTCGCATAGTAGCATGCCTTGTGTATGAATCTGCTGAGCACCTGTCTGAATCCTCCACTAGATCACGGGTTCTTTGGTGTCATTGTTGCTGTCTTTTTCAGTTTTATGGCCACTGGAGTTTAACGTGATATTTGATGCATAGTAGATATTCAGAATATGTTTGCTGATTCACTAATTTACAAAGGCTCTTTAATATACGACATTGTATGTTTTTGTCTTCCTAATGAACAGATATCAAGAATGGTTATACTAAGTATTGGTGAGACTAGAGAAACTGTGTGGCACTAATATTAGTGTCACTATATTATTTTTAATGGCAGCTGAGTGTAAATTGGGTAGTGGTCCCAGAATGCATTTTGATAATATGTATGAAAATTCTTAAATATTTTCATACTTTTCAATCTTTCACTTCTAGTATGCATCCTGGGCAAAATACATGATCATTTGCAACAATTTAGTTGTGATGATGCTCATAGTATATGTGGTAGATCGACAACTGGTGGTCAACTTGTAATCCCCCAGCTGAACTGAGTAAGCTTACTCATGGTGCTGGATGTGGGAGGTCCACCTGAGGATTGCTTTCAGCAGCATAAGAGGCAGAACTGGAGAAGAAGTTAGGCTGTTGGGAGGTAGTAGAAGCTGTTGGAAGCTTGTTGGAAGCTGATGAAAAGCTGTAAGGAGCTGTTGGTTTTCTTGGAGGAGCTCATCATGCTGGCTTTAGTGAAGAACTTGGCTGTCTTCATCCTCCAAGGAGCTTGGGACCTTGTTGTCACTAAGAATGGCTTAGGTTCACTTAGGGGGAGCTCTGGTCCTTACTCTGAGCATCCCTTCCTAGCTCCGGAGGGCAAGATGGTGCACTTAGTGTCCTGGAGAAGCTTGTTGCATTGGATTCCCTGATGGGAACGCCACTGTCCTGATCATCAGAGGAGCTCAGGACCTCACTGTTGCTGAGGATGGCTGTGGTACTTTTCGGGAGAGGTCTGGTTCTTATTTTGAGCATCACTTCCTGGCTCCAGGGCAGATCCCTCAGCCTGCTGGCACAGATCCTTCATCTGGCTGGCACAGACTTTCTAGCTTCCACCACTGACCTTTGGGCCTTCCCAGTGCACATCTGTGAACCAGGCCTGCACGAGATGTTGTTAGAGCTCTTGGCCTCCAGCTGGACTCATGTGAGGCACTGTTACGGGCTCTAAGCCTTCAGCTGGACTCATGCAGGATATTACCTTAGGATCCTGGCTCTCAGCTGGTCTTTAGTATGTGGACAGATTTCCCACACTATTTTGTGTATGATTCTTTGGGTGACTATTATAAATGATCTTATAAAATACATGTCCTGTATTATGTTGTTCCCCTTGCAAAAACTCCAGAACATGGCAGTATAGTTGCCTGTAGTTGCCCATAGTAGGAAAAGAGTGTAAATAACTTAAATAGTAAACAGTAGGAAAGTAGTTCAATAAACTATCTTTTTTTTGTCTTTTTCAGACAGGGTCTCATTATAAAGTTCAAATTGGCCTTCAGCTCACTTTGTAGCCCAGGCTCGCCTCAAACTTAGTAATGATCCGCCTCCTCACCCTCCCCAGTGCTGTGATTACAGGCATGTGCCACCGCTCCCAGCTAAGTAAACTATCTAATATCCACAGAATGAAACTGGTTACACTGCTATTAAGAAGCAATGGTACAGAACTACATTTATTAAGGGTTGAATGGTCATACACCAAAATTTTTTCTGTGTTTTTCATCAGGTAGTTAATTATGTATGCTTTTATTTTCTTTTTCCTGCCAATTAGTGTCCTTTAATTTTTTGAGGTGAATGTGCCGTGCTTGTGATAAATTTGTTTCTAAATGAACACTGGGAACATAGAGAAATACTTGAATGAATGAATAATTACAAAATATGTATTAACAATTTCATGCTGATTCCATCCCCAAAGGCTCAGCCCCAAACTACTGAAGTGCAAATTAACACAGGAATTTTAAAGATGGTGTTGGGGATCATCTCAGGTTTTCCATTTTAAAGAGACTGACAGGGACACAGGACGTTACATAAATACAAGGAAGTGTACAGAATAAATGCTAATATACACATTTAAGGTGATTTAAAAAATATTATTTCTCTGGCACTTGAAGGTGCACAGTGATTTTAAAATGAGAAACATTCTTTGGTAAGCAGATTGACTCTTTCCACAGCAAATGCCTCTTTGGTTTTTTTGCTGAAGATATGAAAACCTGGTTTTAATATCAAAATACTTATGTAGAAATAATATCACAATTTGACTATGGCCTACATAAAAACATATGTGTGTGTGTGTGTGTGTGTGTGTATTTTTTTCTATCTATTCTTTGTTTTAGTCAGCTGATGCCTTTGTAAACAAGTAAAAACTATAGCTAAGTCTATAATAACAGTGCCATACTTCATTATAAGATAGAAGTACACTGTTTCATTTTCCAGAAATACCACAGAATAATAATGTTTTAGCACTTTCGCATCTGCTTTGAAGGGACATTTGCATTAGTTCTTAAGAAATGCAAGTTTCAGAGAAACTCTTGCTATTGCCAGCAGAGATGGTTTGTGATAAGGTAGGAAATGGAAGATATCTTACAGTTATGGAAGTAGAGAAGAATAATATAACTGGATTTTGTTCAAATATTTATCTATGCATAGATAAACTAGTGCCAACACAAACTAGTTTATATCTGAGTTTAGGTACTAGAGTGCCCAGCAGACTTTATTAGAGTGACTTGCCTATATAATAGCCCCATATGGAGATTTCAAGAGCAAAACTTATAGTGTATAAAATACAAATTTAGAATATTGCAGGCCCTTTGTTCCCTTTGTTCTCTTCCATCTTTTCCTTCCTCTTGGTTCTTCCCTTGCCAACATTAGCAGTGATGGTTATGGGGATTACATCAGCCAGTGACAGTGCATGCTGGGAAAATCAATTTTTATTTTGATCCATACTAAGCATCCTGCAGAAACAAAAGGCTTATAAATTAGCTCTAAATAAACTCATAAGCTTTAAACTCCCACATAATGAAGACAAATACATTTTTCATTTAATTATCAAAATTAAAGGTGGAATTACCAAAATTGAAGGAGTAATTATCCTGCTTTATTATTTTCATAGCATTTACTGCTTCTAGTCAAAGGCCATATTTTTCATGAAATTTATTTGTTCTCTTTCTCTTGCCACTGAAATGTAAGCACCATGAGTAGAAATAATTCTCTTGTCTTCTGTCATTTTCCCAGAACTTTGCAAAGTTCCTGGAACATAATAGATGCTCAATAAGTATCTGCCAAATTACTTTGATTTTCTTTGTTGTTAAAATGAATATAATAGGGCTATATTTATGCATGTGATTGAACCATGAATTAACAGGGCCATCAGTATGTTCACATTATGATCATTTTAAAAATTACAAATCTATCTAAATTGTTAGTCTATCTCTTTTCATGATAGCTTCAGTGATCAAGAATGGTTCAGGTGATATTAAGTTCTGTGTTCTACTTAATTTTGCTAAGTGATGATTGAACACTGGCTATATTTTTCTTCCTGTGATAATTGGTATGGACAGAAGAATAAAGAAAGAATACCTACTAATCTACAGGAGTTCACAGTTAAAAAGACAGACTTGTAAAGATATGGTTTTGGTACAGTGTGCTTGGTATGAAACAGAATGCCCAGAGGGCCAGGGAGTACAAAGCATGTGTGATTAACTCTGTTTCTGGGAGGTGGGCTCAAAGCACTCACAGTTAAGTAAGGAAGATAGACACATAGCTATAGCATATTGCTCTGTATGTTGTATCAGAGATATAGAGCAACTGCTATGACTGCATCAAGGAAACAGCAGTTCTGCCTAAGGAGTTAGGAAAAGGCCTTGTGGAACTGTTGATATTTGCTTTGAGTGTTGCTCTTTTTTTTTTTTTTTTTTTTTTTTTGAGGTACTGGGGATCGAACTCAGGACCCTGCGCTTGCTAGGCAAGCGCTTATTCCACTGAGCTATATCCCCAGCCCCTATATTTGCTTTGAGTCATGGATTCACTAGGCACAATAGCCTTGAGGGTATGCTAGGGGTGGGGCATGAACGAAGCACAGAATATAGAGATCTAAAGAGTAGGAGAGTAGAAGTGCAGAAGTTAAAGCTAGAAAGACAGAAGCCAGATTATGAAGCGTATTAAATACCATTGTATGTGTACGTTATAAAAACAGGGATATTGAAGATTTATGTATTCCTATTTCTGTCTCTTTCAGTTTTGTGGGTTGACCTTGGTAGTGTTCATACCAGGTTGACAGAGCTGCAGGAAATCAAATTTATAATTCCAAAGCACAGAACAATATTTAAAAGTCAATTCATTAATTTGCAGTGATAAATGTCTCTGCCAAAGGAGTTGGAATATTTGTTTTCACCTCTCACTTGGGAAATCACAGAGAGACAGAAAAATTAATGAAAAGGTAAAGAGAATTGTTTTTCCTTTTCAAATCTGTGAGAACTCAAGTGAAGTTGATTCTCTTCTTATAGGGATGCACCTGACACTCAGACCTGGCCAGATCTAGGCACAATTGTTTTTTTTTTTGTTACTGGAAATCAAACTCAGGACCTTGTGACTGCCAGGCGGGTGCTGTGCCACTGAGCTATATCCCTGGCCCCTAGGGCAAGATTTGCCTTTGAACTGAGTTAAGTGTTCAACTTGGCCTTGGTCTTCTGATACCTCTCTAGTACCTAATCCAAGAGTCTTCAGTGCACTGCTGTGTAATTCAGAAAGTTTTTCAAATGTTAGAAGCTCTTACTGCTTTGTATAGAAAATTCCCACTTTGGCTATGAGAGGACCCAAGGTATTCATCCATCAATCATCTTGGTTTACTCTTGATACAAAGTTGGGCTTTAAGGTAATAAAAATGAAATATCAAGCAAATAGTGGATAATCTATGCCACAGCTGAAGCATATATCTTTGACTTTGAAGGATATACCCAGAATTTTTCTATAATAACATGGAATTAAGCACCTAAAATTGAAATCAATGTATATAAACAATTAAAAATGGCATAAAAGTCAATTTAAGAATTCTAACAGTGGCCAAATTGCAAAGTATGTAAGGGTATTGGAAAATAACAAGTGCAGAGACAAATAAGAAAGAGGTAACAATAATGAAGTGAGAGAAAGAACAGAAAAAAGTGAGTCAGAGGGGAAGAAATTATGTTCCAAAAGAGATGTAAATTTTTATCATAGGTCAGATAATAAAAATTAAGTGAAAAATGGCCATTTGAAGCAATAAAAGTGGATATTATGGACCGGATCATTTCATTCCTCCTTCTTTCTTTCCTTTTCTCTCTCAAAAAATAACAAGCTGTAATACAGTAATATCACTGAAAAGAGAGGGAGGATATTTATTAAAACGCTAGAGGAAGAATAGGAAAGAAATGCTCTATCCTCCCCAGAAAGTGTGACATTGCCTCAGGTCTGTAAATGTTGAAAACCACATTTATATGTGAAGTTTTGAATAGCATTTCCTAGACTGTGTAGGAAACGCTGTCTTCTTAACCAGATATTTTTCAGCTCACCTGACATTTATTACTTGGTCTGACATTATTTCAAATACCCAGAAGGAAAGATGAATGTGGGATTGAATTCACAAAGAGCTTTAGAAAAATGAAAAGGCAGTATTACCCTTTACTGGACCATTTAGGTGTTGATTTTTCTCTTCTATCTTTTAATTAATCCTCCAATTATTGAGTTCACTTGACTCCTAGTAGATGAGATATTCTGTTTCACTAAGAAATTGTTCAATAATTAGAAACAAAATCTCCCATATTTCATGAATTACTATGGCAAAACTACTAGGGAGGAAGCATGGGATACTGGAAAATTTGGCACACTGCTAAAGGAATTAAATGGCTTATACCTCAAATTTGTGGCTCCTAATAGGTGGATCCTGATGTTCTGCTATATTGTTTTATATGCAGTCATTCACTTAGCAAACACGTATCAAGTGCCTATTATTTATTAGGTAAGTGGAGATACAGAAAGAACAAGATACCACATCCTATTCAAAGGCCCCGATGTTGCTAAGAGAATATATTGGTCATAAAAATTAATGATTTCAGCACAATAACACATTAGCTTTAATGGTATATACACAGGGCTGTATGAATGGTATACACACATAGAAAAACTTAAGTCTTTCTCACTGAAGATTCAGATATAATACTCGAACTCACACAAATTTGAGTGAGGAGCACACTCTAAGCAGAAGAAATTACACAAGTAAGAGAATGGCAGGTAAGAAAACAAGAAGCTGCATACAGAGAACGGCCGGTTTATTATATGACTAGGGGTAGGGAGTATGTTGAAGGGATGGATCGAAGGAGGTCAGAGGGGTGGACAGGTGTCTGTTATATCATGCAGCATCATATGATGCATCCATCAAAGTGAAAGGACTTCATATTTTATCTCCAACAGTGTTTATGTGTAGATTTTCAATGACACAAGTACTTTCTCCAATCTACTTTACCTTTTACATAGAAGTAATTTATTAAATTTCCATTGGCTCTGTATTTCCTGGTAGGCCCGTTGGCTAAAATGATAGCCCTAATATAGATCAGTAATAATGGAGATAATGAGTTCTTGTAGTCTTCTGTGTTGAATCTGTAGAAACACACAATTTGCTATACTGCAGTTTCATTACAAGTAAAATGTGGTTAAAGAAATGCTGACCATTTCAGACTAGGCATCAAGATGAACACCTCTAATGGTGAGGCCATTCCATACTCTTTATCGTAAATTTTCAGAACAGAAGCTCAGTTCGATAAGTTTGACCATACTAATCAACATCAGGTAAGTCTGTTCCTCCAGAGTTGATCTGTTAGAATAAGATTACAAGTAGCTCTCTGATGGTAAAAATGGAATCCGGTAGCATAGCTGGTGTCCTCTGAATTTTAAGCACCCTGCAGATGAAATATCAGAATATCACATTGTGAACATAGAGCTACAACAAAAGGAATATGATGATCTCAGGGGACATTTCCATTCAAACCATGGTAGCACGACAGATTGCCCTTCCCTCCCCTAGCAATATTCTTTTCTGGAAAGCTAGTATTTTATTTTAGAATCAGAGCACTGATTCTTCTGGACAGAGCACACTGATACATTCTCACACTTTGACTCTCCCTACAAGCTATGTAAACACTCTCCCAGGTGCACTTATTATGACTCTTTTTGTTAATCACAGCTTGGTCTGCGTGGAACATGAGTTGAGACTGGAGGCTCATCAGCAATACATTCAGAAACCATCTCTTAAGGTAGATAAATATTTGTAGGTGGCCTGCTTTTTAATTACTTTCCTTCAATTTCAGAAAATAACCCTGACTAGTCTGATAATCTATTTTGGGTATAGTCCTCATATTGAACCAATTGTAGCTTTAGATTTTTTTTTTTTTACTAAAAACCAGTGGAGATTTGTAGGTTTCTAATCAGGAAGTGATCAGGAAGGAAATCATACCCAAAGGACACAAACAAACAATATTAAAGCAGAGGTCCAATGGAATGTTGATCTATTTTCATCTGCTCATGTTACAGATGAGGAAACTGATGCTCCTGGGTGTGGATGATTTAACCGGAATACCATAGATGGCCAGTGGAAGTTTCATGAGTGGAAGCCAGATATCTTGCTTTCTAGTCTACTCCTATTTTCATCACTGACTATTAGTAAAACATGCACAAAGACAGGGTTGGAAAAGAAAACTGGTACTTCCACTGAATGATCTCTACAGAAAATTCATTGATGAATATAACTAGAAACTTCCTATTGAAATCTTCAAACATTCTTTTTGTAGAAAAACAAATAACCACAGGAGTTTTTAATATTTTCTGTTGCAAATTTCCACCAGTGCCCCACTACACCAATCTGCTTTCTGAGTATTTGTGTTATTCAAATAGCTCTAATTCCATTTTTCTGCAACCATAGTTTCAAAATGTCACATGAAATGTTATTGACATAAATTTAGTGCATGGTGGTGCCTCAGTTCAGGAACTTAGTTCTTTCTTTGATTCTGGTCACCAACCGAATTGAATGAAAACCAAATCCAATTTCCCCATTATGATAACATTGAATCTAACCATTGAATGTTACTTGGTTTTCATCCAATTTGGTTTGCCAACAGAATTATGGAAAGAATTAAGTTAATACACTGAGGCACCTCTTTATTTCTAGAATACTATTAATGTAAGTACAGGATACTTTGCCAGATCCTGGGAAATCTAACACAGCATGCATATATTTATTTTGCAGGGAGCAGTTGACACTTGTTGGGAGTACTGTTATAGCATATTTATATTATTGCTTGGGAACAGTTTTAGCTAGGCAATTTCCAGGGACCTTTTCCACCTCTGAGAGATTATTTCTTCCTTAGGTTCTGTCCCCTGATATTTATCAAAGCTGACCCTGGAAGAGAGGTAGCAGGTTAAGAGCAACAGTTTTGGTTTCCCTTGAATACAGTGGTTATCTTACCTCGACTGGCTGGTAAGTTAAGAAGAGAGCTGTTTCATGAAGGACAGTTCTTGAATTTCTGGTTTGGGTGAAGTTTGCTTGGGGCTCAATTTCTACTCTAAAAACAAATAGAGGAGAGGATAAATTTGTCTCATAGGTTGCTAGTAATCCTGCCATCCAGTTCTCTAGCTTGGTCCTCTAATACTGAGCACTAGATAGTCATTCAGAGCATGTGGAAGACCTAGCACTTAAGCCATGGTACCCCAGGTACTGTCTGTGCTGGCTATTCCTCATTCTTGTTTTTCAGTCCAGCTGTGTGCCTTTCCTCTAGGCTCCACTTTTGTGGAGGTGACTATTTTCTTCTGACTCTATAGCTCTTGGTTTTTCATTCATTTCATACACTGTCTGATTGACAACTGAGAGTCAGGTACTGTGCTCCTTACCAGGTCCACAAAAGTCTTTGTCCTCAAGTTAAACAGAGAAACAAACAAGTAGCTATGCAGTGACAACGCATTATGGTAAGTATTCTAGGAGTAGTGTGAATGTGGTACCTTTGGGGATGGAGAAGAACCTAGCCACTTGCCTCATGATGGCTGTTACTCAAAATTTAAAAGATGAGTGAAGCCTGAGGTAAATTTGGAAGTCCGTGAAGGCAAAAGCCAGGTGAGGTGGGGGTAGCAGGGTACAAGAAAAGGGTACAAATTTGCTGTAAGAAAGTACTGTTTGTACAGAGATCTGCAAGTGATTGCTTGAGGTACCCAATTTCTATTAGTATTCAGCACTTTGGAATGGCTATCTCTGGGCTTGACCTTTGGTAAGATGGAAAAGAAGTACAGAAAGTCTGTAACTTGTGTGTAGCTTCTATTCCAAATTATGTTTGTGAGTCAGCTGCTTGGAATGTGGAATGTACTTTTTCCTACAGGAACCTGGTAATTAGGTTCACAGGCCAGCCTATAAAAGCCTATATAACCCCTAGTCTGAAAGGGCATGCGTATTAGCAATGCTATAGATGCTAAGGACCATTTAAAACTGTGGAAAATCCATTCATGTTACAGCTGTGGGTTCCAGAAACACCCTCTTTCCCACTGAAGCTTCAGTAGTATGTAAAGAATCCTTGCTTTGTC
This sequence comes from Dinomys branickii, assembly GCA_004027595.1. Taxonomy (NCBI): domain Eukaryota; kingdom Metazoa; phylum Chordata; class Mammalia; order Rodentia; family Dinomyidae; genus Dinomys; species Dinomys branickii. Next base: position 61,481 of record PVLD010008780.1, read on the forward strand.
ATCTCTCCATATGGTAAGCCAGTGAGTCCAAGAGACTTCTTAGTTATAGGTTGTTACTTGTGTCATCAAAATAATGGACAATATAGCAGACAGAAGGATGAACATAGGCATTTTAGCAGAAAGCAGAGGGGTGTATAGAAAAAAAAATAGAGACAAGGAAGTGGCCCATGATGTTAGATGGGGATAGGTTCTCCTGGGGCAAGGGAGTCACAACTGTAAAAGTGCATCCTTGCCCAGGGTGGGAATGGAGGGTCAAGGAAGGAATTACCACTAAATTTTTATGGATTTATTCTATGCCTTACACAGGTCTTTTTAAATTCTTAATAGTAATGTCAGGCTTATTCCTGTTTTCAAGGGCAGAAACAAACGTAAAAAAGTTAAGAGACTTGCTCCGAGTCACACAATTAGTAAATGGCAGAGATGAGATTCATAATCAGATTCTATGAAATTCTCAAAATACACATTTATTAGTAAGATGTGCTTATAAGCTAAGAAGTCTTCTTTTTTGTTGCTGAAGAACTTGAGGCAAAAGTGGTATGAGTGATTTTGATTGGACCACTAGAACGAAACAATGGCATCCTAACTCTTACCCCAGTATGCTGCACTGCATGGAGTACCTACTCTAAGCAAGGTAATACCTCTGGTACCATGGATAAAACATGTCATTCCAGGCCACGAACTGTTTCATGTCTCATCTAAACAAAGTAAAAGAACCTATGGAAAGAACTAGAATAGATGCATAGTCTCAGTACTTTGAAGAAGATGGACATTATATTTTTGACTCCAAGACTATGAGGTTTGTGGAGGATATGATAGTAGTATCTGGAGTTGGAATCTGAAGGCTTGAACATAAATGGTAGATAAACAGACCCAGAGAGGAGACATTCTAGGCAGAGGCATCCATGAGAGCAGAGTGCCCATGTATTGAACCTTAATTCTGTGTCAGGCCCTGGTGTATCCATTTTATGTAAATTATCTCATTTATTTCTCACAGTAATCTTGAAGGGTGAGTACTTTTTTGATCCCTACTTACAGGTAAAAAAATTAAAACTCAAAATAGGTTATTCACCCAAATCTATGCAGCTAAAAAGTGGTAGGATATGGCACCTAGATATTAGTCTACATACTTATTTGTTCAGCCCAGTGACTGTGTATGTAGTTCAGTGGGACATGGCTACAGACTGAATTACCCCCATTATGCTGGGGATATAGCTCAGTGGTATAAGTGCCTGTCTGCCAAGTGCAAGGTCCTGAGGTCAATTCCTGGTACCCAAAATACACTGTTTTGAATTGCCCCCATTCTTATGTGTAAGCCCTATTTCCCCAAAATATTATATCTGAACATGAGACCTTTGGGAGAGAATTAGTTGGGATGAGGTCCTAAGGGTGAGGCCCTCATGATGGGATTAGTGCCCTTATAAGAACAGACATCAGAGAGCTTGCTGTCTTTTTCTCTCCTTGCCATGTGAGGATATAGTGAGAGAAGGTAGCCATCTACAAGTCAGGAGGATAATGCTCATCAGAAACTATCTGATATAGCACCTTAATTTTGGGGTTCTTGCCTCAGAACTGTGAGGAAATAAAATTCTGTTTAAGGCATGAAGGATGAGAGATTGTGTTACGTCAACCCGTGCAGACTAAGAGAGATGGAACTGGTAAATTTTGTTGAAGTATGTTTATAGAGGGCTCTGAACGCTGTGTAAATGGTTTTGGATTCTGCCCAGCACCAACTAAACATTTTTGGAGTGAAGAAATGTGATTTTATCAGATTTTACTATTCAATCCACTTTCCATGAAACCAATATAGAACAAAAGTAAGATGTCCAGGTGTAAAGAAAATCAAGTACCAGAATGAATAGTAGATGTTGCATTCAATGGGTAGTTGAAAAGGAGAATCATTGACTGGATTTATTGGAAAGGACGTCATAGAAGAACTTGAGATGGACCTTAATGGGATTTTCATAAGAAAGAGAGGAGGTGCAAAGCATTGTAGGAAAGGAAATGCCATGTAGAGAGGCACCAAATGGGAAGGGATTGCTGTGTCACTTATAGGACATAGTGCTGCTTGGCTGGGACAGCGTGTGAAGGAGAGCAGAAGAGAGTTGTAAATGTTATGCAGTGAATTGCCTCGGGGGCTGAGATAAAGATACTCTGAAGACCACATGATTCTGTGAGCTATCATAAAGGTAATGGGTAACAGGCATAAGGGTGCTTGTGTTGGGCACCAATTTAGATGCTAACCGTTAATCATTTTGTACTCAGTACTCTCTTTGCTGGGGAATCTCTGCTTTTAATGAACTTTTGATATGTCTAGAGAGACCAAATATTCAAGTCTTAAGTATCCTAAATATCTATGAAACTAACACATATAAACAAGAGTGAGATATTTGAAGTTGACCACAAGTTGAGGACCACAGAGCAAATGCAGGAACTAATTTGAAACAGAAATTGGGCATAGACAGGGAGGGTGGGTATGCTGAGACATAAGTGTGGGGTAATTCTTGTGTGTGACGAGGGGCAGTTTTTCCTCTGAGATGGGTGGGTAAAAGCTAAGGCTAGGAGCTGGGACAGATGAACTGGGGAAGCTGAGCTCTAACATTGGTTTTTAATGAAGAGAAAGATTTCTTATTGCAAATACAGTCTAAACATTTAATTACTTGTCATGTAATATTTAAGACTGTGGTGAAATTTCTTTTGTTCTCTTCTGAAGTGCAAAATTAGGTGATATATATGGTATGCCACTTATAAAATGTATGTCTGCAGTTCATTTGAGGGGCATATACATTGAAAGTTTGAAGGTCTTGCTCAGTTTTTGTACCTTTTACAGAACCATCATTCCCTTCCTGACTGCCATATTTTTCTTTAGCAACTGAAATGCCACAGAGACTCTGAGACTATGAACTTCATTCTTAAAAGAAAGACTGTTTATCAAGTTTCCCAAGCACTGATTGACACAATATCCTTTGAAATCAATTGGAGTTACCTACTATGTAGGCGTCACAGGACAGAGAGCTGTCTAGCCATTTGGATTTTTTTTCTGACTCTCGCTGCAGGTTTGAATATTGAAGCAGTTTTTAAAATAAAAAATGTCTACATTTTGCCAGGCAAAAATGATAGGGATATTTAACGAGAAGAAAGTGAAGAAGAAGTGATGGAATTGCCCATAAGTATTTTCATGTTATTATCTACACGTATTTATCTATTCATTTTACTTACATTATAAGTCATTTATTTAAACCACTTTATGCTAATTGGCCAAGAACTATAGAGGATTGCAGATTAAATAGAACATTTTAACCTGTCCTTAAGATGTTTATAGTTTGAGGTATAGATCACTTTGAAAAGACTAAATGTAAAGCTGCTGTAATTTGGAATGTGATATCTTTGGGTGTAGAGTGGCAGTTTGAACTGTTGGCAAAGAACTTGTGCTGATCCTGGAGGAATGCACACAAATTGAAAACTATGAGAATTAAGATGAGGAGCACAGTATAAGCACATGTGCAGAGGGCAGAATGATAGTGCCTTCGCTGGGGACAGTGCCGAGACTCTGGTGGCCACTGTGAAGGATTTGTGTGAAGAAGCACTGAGAGATGAGTTGTTAAATGCTGACTGGAGGGCCTTATATGTCAAGCTAAGGAGATTAGAATGTATGAGTTAGGCAATGGGGAGTAATGATACCATGGTTTAGCACCTTATTCCTCAGATAGATCTTAGCCTAAAGATTAATTGTATCTTTATAGATGTATCATATCACAAAGCACCAAAGGCTAGTATTTAATGCTTCAGTGTAAGTTAAGTAAGATCTTGAATCAAAAAGTGCAGAGGACAGTACTAGATGAGAAAAAGAATGGAAAAAAGCATCATTAATATTCATGTCTTGTCACAGTTGTAGTTACACTTCATTTCTTTGTTCTATTCTTAATCTATTTTAAATATTTTTAGCATTAACTACACTATGAAAAAAATTCTAATGAAAAGTTAGCACCGTTGTGCACTTTGTGTCAAATTTTCCAACAAGGTATGAATCCTCTTCAAATGGATTGGTTAAGAGAGAATGGCGCCTTTAAACTGTTGTGACAAGATGACTAGTGCCCAACTGAGGGCAAATTAGGTGAATTGCTATTATAAAACATCCACTCTATCCATACTGTAGCACACATTTCTTTCAAGATCAGTGAGGCATTAGAAGCTCAAGCAGAAGTGCCTGAGCTTCTAATGCTTTGACCGGGAGACTATACAATAATTTGGCCTGCCAAAAAGCAGAGGAAGACTGTGTCAATGTAATGCTGATTTTTGTTTTGCACTGGGAAAAACCCAGAACTTCAGGTCACTATTTCTGGATATTTCCCAATGTTAATGCTGACTAGGCAACAATTTTGCTGGGTGTTTTTGTTTAAGCCAGATGTTTGGGATTGTGTAGATAAGGTTCTGTTCATAGTGAGGAAACTTTCTATTCATAACTTTCTTGTGGAATTTTTTGGGCAACTTTGAATCTTGGTAGAAATATGCCATTGTTAATAAACTGCTAAAAACTCACTTTTGCTCCTTCTCATTCCATTCCATTCTCTTTAAAATGCAGCTGTCTATTAAATAGGCAATGACATGTGGTTCAAAGGGAAAGGAACACTTATACCCAGCCCAATCCATTTCTTGTTCTGCTCCCCACAGAATTTATGCCACCCTAGGAAATAACCTGCTCTCTCTCTCTCTGTAAGATTTGTAAAGAGTAGCATTTGTAGTTGTATTCTAGGAGTTGACATATTTTCTGTATTGTAGTCACAAGTAGTTTACCTCTAAAATGCACACAGATACACACACACAACCTTAGATGAAGACAGAAATTTCTAGTTACCCGCTTCTGTGACCACCACTTCAGTTGAGGTTCAGTGCTCAAGGACTTCACTTTATCTATACAAATTCCTCAGTCAATTTAAGACTCAATTTGGATGCCTTTTTCAGGAAGTTTTTACTGAATATAACAAAGGGGAGAGATCTTGTCATCCTTGGAACTGATACTTTGTTGAAAACACTCCCATGGCACCTACCACACTTTACCTCTCATCCAAGTAATTTGGTTATGTTGTTTTCTGTATTAAAGGATAGATTTCCAAAGACAGCCTATATCTCTGATATCCTTATATCCACCCCTCCAGGAACTTATATAGGGCACTTGTAACAGGCTCTCAGAAAGTATTAATTGAATAAATTCATGTATGATATAAATTCAACTATAGACTTTTAACCTTTTAAGGAGATAAATAACATTTTATTAGTCAAAAGTAGCACACAAAAAGACATTCATCAGATCAGAAATTCTGTATTAAATCATCCTATCGATGGTTTGAGGGAATATAGCTGAACTGGAAGGTCGTTCTTGCTTTGGAAAAGCACGAGACCCCTGATTTGTGGTTATAAAAATTTGTTCCAATTGAGTAAACTTTTACTGATTCCACTATTTGTCAGATGTTGTGCTAGTATTGTGAATAACTGAATAAAGTAGAACTCCTATCTTCAAAATGCTTCCAGGCAGCCAGATGTGGTGACCCATACCTATAATTCCAGCATTCTGGGAGGCTGAGGCAGGAGAATTACAAGCTGGAGCCTAGCCTGGACATCTTAGCAAGACCCTCTCAGAAAATAAAAAGTAAAAAAAAAAGAACGGGTTGAGAATATAGCTCAGGGGAAAGACCCTGAGTTCAGTGTGCCAGTGTGGGTTTGAGGGAATTGAAAAGTGTCACATAAAGAACTGAAGAAAAAAATGTTCTAGATTACTGAAACTGTGAGACATTGGGCACAGCAAAGATGAGAGCAGATCTCAGAGGCCCAGTTTCCTACCATTCTAGTGCATATTTGGCTGCTTTTGATAATTTCAAAGGCACACTAAAACATGAGAGGCGCTGACAGTTAGCTATTATAAGGTGAAACACTGATTGGCCTTCTTATGAGAAAAGTCATTTTTTTTCACTTGCTATGCCTTGGTATCTCTCTTCACCACCATCTGTTATGTCAAAACTGTGGCTCATACTCAAAGAATAGACAGGGAATCCTGTGACAGAAAACGTCCAGAGAGGATATCTGGAGCTTCTTTCCATATGGAAGCGTGCCTTGATCTACACGTATACAACTAGGACACCAGGGCTTCACAGTACCACACACATATGCATACCTCACACTCACTTACATTCTGATATGTACACAGAAACACATTGCAACAAACACTTGTGTGAACGTGCAGTTACACACTGGAAACCTTTAAACCCAGGAGCCGGCATCTGCTGCTTTATGTCTTGCATGGAGTTAGGTGGTAAGGTTCATGTATAAGAATGAATTCAGTAGTCTACTTTTTGTCCCTCTCCTCAGTTGGCACCTTTCTTCTGAATATCTGGAAGGGTCAGGTTCTCCCTAAGGATGTTGTTCCTGGTATTTGAACATTCATCCCAATATAAACCAGACAAACACAACTCAATCAACCCCTTCATCTCTTTCTAGTTTTCTTTAATGAAAATTATTTTTCTTTGAGGGAAAAGTTTAAAAGGGATACACACAAATAGAGGACTATTTTATGAACATGCAAATGTCTATTGATTTTGTGCACCATAGAGAACTGGGCTTCAAATCTTTGATTGGTTCAAGTTCTGTGTTTTTACTTTATAGATTTTTGTCAAATGGCAATGATTGCACATCCCACTGACAGCTTGATATCCATTACGTTAGGGATCGTTCTCTATGACTATCTGGGTCAATTTTCTAGGATCCAATTCTCTGGTAAACATACTTTCAACTAACAATGAGAGTCACAAAAACCTTTTTACATGCCCAGGATTTACTGCATGTGAGACTGGCAAACTTGACATGTTTTATGAGGATCAATAATACAATTTAGATGCTTTATGTATTTCAAACTAAATGGAATGACATCAATTCAAACCATAAAGAGCACTACAGAAATTCAAATTTTGAAGAGTTTAAAATGATATGATAGAACATATTTGCCCTGCCTCCAAAATTAAGCAGTATTTTAACTATTCTTTAATTAGAATGAGCTAAATATACCTCTTTATCAATTAGGGATATGGTTGACATTTTGCTAAACTATTTAAAAAATACAAAACTTATTAATAAGTTATTTTAATTCCTGGAAAATATGAAATTAATTGTTTCACTCTTTAAGCTGGCCTATTTTAGAGATTCAAGTCAAAGACAAAGTTAATGGAAAGCAACCAGGACTGGAAAAATACAGGATTTGTTGCTGTCTTGGTAATAGCCTGAAATGAGAATGAGAGAATGGAGGTGTCACCATGACAGGAGATTTTTGAGAAGTAATTATAGAACTAAAATAGCAATAAAGAGTCTTGGAAAAGAAAATCAATCATAGTTATATGGAGATCACCAAAGATGTCACACTGGAAAGACTGTGTTCTAGTATGCAGAAACTGGGTTGTCATAGTTGGGTATCCACAATTGGCAGTTCACCTCATATGTAAGGTCAGAGCAGAAATCACTTGTGTAACTACATCTTTGATTGGCTTGTCTGCCTGGCCTCTGTGTTTACCTGCTGGGGATTCCAAATGCTGGTCATGGACTTCCAGCTTGGCTTGATCATGGAAAGACAAAGATTATGGTTGACCTGAGCAGTCAAACCACAGGATATTTACCATCTTGACAGTGAGTGAAATACAAAGGATGCTGCCTGAGGTGTCATTTGAGATGGCAGATGGGCTTTGTGAAAATGAAAAGTGATGATTTTATGAACAAATCTCCCTAATATTTTATGAAATACTGATCTCTATTCAAAATTTTAAGCCTTGCCTTTTTAGAACAGTGCTTAGGAAGAGTGCTTTTGGATAAAATTCAACTTTTCATTTTGATTCTCTGAGGGCTGGAGATCCTCAGAGTAGAATAGAGTACAAAATCTCTACATGCTCTTATTTTCTCTTTCCTTTTTTGGTGGAGGTATACTGGGAATTGAACTCAGGACCTTGTTCTTGCCATACAGGCAGTGCACCACTGAGCCATATCCCCAGCCCCTTGTGCTATTAGTTTCAAAATGTATCCTTAGAATATATATTATAACTCTCATCTTTTCTTCTTTCTTTCATTCATCACCTACCTACTAAAAAGTAATAAAACATTTGAAGGGAAGGTGTTCATTTAGTTGATAAGCTTTTTTAATCCCATAAGTGGTACTTGAGTATTGTAGAAAAATCAGATATGCAAATAAGCTAAGAGGAAAATAATGATCATCCTTAATCCTCACTCAGATGTTATATAACATTATATTATATATTTTGTAGGTATATGTATCTGTATTTGTGCATATGAATAATATGGATCAGTGATGGCAAAACTTTTAGAGATCAAGTGCTCAAATTGGAACCTCAAACCCACTTACTTATCACAGAATGTCAGCACTACAATTAAAACTGAATACTGAGGTTTAAGTTTAGAAAAAACAACTGTTTTCTGATGCTAAGCTGCTGGGGCAACTTGGCTCATATGACTATAGAGAGGGCACTGTGTGACTACTGTGGCACTCACACCATAGTTTTGTCACCACTGACGTAGACCATAATAAATGAAATGTATTGGCAGAGAAAGATCCTCCCAGAGGATCGCCACCCAGACACTGGAATATAGCAACATGAGAAAGACAAAAAGGAGAGAAGTGGGTCTCCTGGATCCAGGAAGAATCTGAAATGAGAACTGAAGCCCTCAGAAAGAGCAAACAAGACCTCTCTTGGAGGAAAAACTCAGAGGGCTGCCATGGTGCAGTTAGAGGAACAGGAGGTGGAGAAGGAGGGAGTCAACACTCTATACACACCCTTGGCCCGCTCCCTCATTCCAGCACTTGCAGCTTCAGCTTCAGAGGCCCATGCTCAAGGGAGCCTCCCAACTCAGCCAGGGGAGAGTGGAGTCCTGACAGCTGAGCTGAAGCTGGAGTGGAGAAGGCATAGCCCAGAAAAGAGGCAGCAGCAGTTTGGAGGTGTTGTCAAACCCAGTATGAGGATGAAAAGTTAAAACAGCCACTGAAACAGCATGCCCACTCTGCAGCAACCTTTCTAACCAGTGCCCTGAGGCAAGGTAGAGTGAAACCAGCTAGTAGATAGCCCACTACACCCAGCTCTACATCTGCTCCGAGGCTGTGGCATCCTGCCTTTTCACTGTGTGAGCAACTACCAACAAAGAGCAGCAGAGAGCAGTGGCAGCAACCCCAGGGCCACAGCTCCAAGAGGAACTTCATATTGCTTGCATATATAAACCTTGTATGAACCCATAGCAACAAATTACACAAAAATCAGCAACCCTGGAGTCCAAGACATGACAACATATTCTACACAGAAGAACTGAGAAAATCCCCTAATTCTCTCCTAGAACTAATAACTAAACTTAGCACACACCCTGGACTACCTCAGTGAGCACGGGTGGGGGGGACCTCACACCACTTGTGCCCAGCATCATAAGTGCACCCAATGCCCAGCTGTAAGGGGTGTGGAGCAGCAGCAGTAGAGATTGAGATGTGGGAGGAGGCGAAGACCTGGAACTAGGGTGCAGTCCCAGTACTCTAGCTGGGTGGGGACAGCCTCCAAAGAATCATATGTGGCCTTCAGGGAGACAGTAGTGGCCTATGAGGGGACCCTGGGGTTCTTAACAGGGAGCTCAGCCACCGGAGTTGGGAGGGGAGCTCCCTCTAGGCTGTATGAAAAGCCTGAGGTCCTGGACTGGGTCTCTGGGAGTGCAGCAATGGGGCAGAACCTGATGGTCCCAACCGGGCCCCTGGGTGCGCTGCATCCAGGCGGAGCCTGACGGTTTGCAGGCTAACTCCACTGACTTGACTGAATCCCTGATGGACTTGAGGGCTTGTCAATGGGGCCTTGACCATAGTGAACATGGTGCCTGCCTACCGTCTTTGAGGATGGGTGCTTTTCCACCTACTGCCATAGCAATTTGTGTGTGCACATGTTTGTTACACCATAATTTGAAGCAGCCATGGCTCTTCCCAATGTGAGAGCCCAAGGGAGTAAATAAACCAAAAAATACAGTTATTATCAGAGGGAAGATGACTGATTGGGTGGGATAACAACAGAGATGAGGGTGGAGAAAATTGATTAATTGAACGTGCCCTCATCTATATAACTGAGTAACAAATACAAAGATAACATTATGTAATACAGTATCCAGTGTTAATTCCCTACTATCTTCTGTATAATTTTGTATTTCCTTTAAATAAATAAATAAATAAAATGGATTAATGTGCAATATATTAACATTTAACAAAACATATAAAAATATGAGATAGCTTATAATGTACACAATAGATGTGCATATATGTGCATATCTTGTTTAATTTTTGAGAGAATGTGCTACTTTATGGGCTACTGGTTTTATGGTTTAACTTAGTACTATAACTGGGCCTAGAGTGAGAGTAGCACGTCTGGGACATTTCTTTCAGGTGTAGGTATTTGATCTCTTTCCCAGATACTTAGCAGGTGAGCACAAGTACAGGTGTGCTAGTTATTCATGGTCAGTGTATATTCTTTTGAGGCTGAGGAATAGCTTGATTGGTTGGTGCTCGTGTTGTCTTGATTGTCGAATACTATTATATCTAATGTCAGAAGAAATCTTCAGATCTTAGTAAAATACCACACTAAGTCAGAATTAAACTTCAGGCAGCCAAAATTATCTACCATTTGCCAGAAGTCCATGAGAGACGTGCATGTATGCACGTCCTCCTGTCCCACAAAGAGCTTATAGAATAGTTAAATGTTCGTTCCTTACAGGCTAGCAGAGATAACACTGTTACTGCTCAGTATTAGTTTAATTACCAAATAAATAGTGTGGTCAAGGAGAAACTAGAGTTTAGAATCCTGGAAAAGTCAGAGAAGTCTTCATAAAACAGAAAATACCCGGGACAAAAGGAGAAGAGAAATGTAATTCAAGTGAAGGGATGAGAAAAGGGCATCATATATTTGGGAAAATGCAAGATTAGGTTTGATTTTTGGATTGATCTTTTGATCCTTCTCCTGCTCTGCAAGTGTTCCACTCTCTTGTAACTATCCTGGGCTTCCTTGATAAATTGCTCCTGGTTAGATTTGACCAGTGGAAACCCATAGGTTAGAATTTGGAGGGTAAGTGGAAAATTTGTGCTATTCCAGCCCGTGTCCCCAAAACTCTGCTTCTGTTTGGCAGTATCTTCCCTGTGACTTTAGGTCTCTGCTGGGAAGCTTCAGTAACACAGCTTCTAGTAAGGAGTTCTACTTTCAAGGTTCCAGCTCCTGCCCTGTAGCCCCACACCCTGATTCCCAGGCTTTTGTACTATTGTCTCTGGCTTCTGTCCATCATGTTGTGGATGCAGCAGCCTCTTGTAGTTGCTGACTTCTAGGTTGTTTCCCCTTTCTTTCATTTGTTCTTTCTATTTTTCTAAGACCTTTGTAATAGTTCATGTACTAAATCTCCTTTATCTCGCCTCGTGGTATGGGTTCTCTTTTTCTACTTGTATCTAAAATGATGCTATCTGTATCACGTGGTGCAGAAGTTGTAAGCCTGGAAAGATAGTCAGGCCAGAGGGTGAATGACTCTTTTCTACCCACATAGGCAAGTGTGCGGTATCTTAAGTACTTTTAAGAAAGGTGGATGGAAAATACATTGAGCTGCTGAAATATCAATGTTACTCCATCTTAGATTATAGTTATTTTCCCAGAATGTCACTTGTATCCAAAGTGGAGAGGTAACCTGAAGTTTTCTTCCTTTTCACTGCATATACCAAAAGATATTCCAGAAGAGAGAGGAGGAGGATCAAAATAGAGTTGAATTTAACTTCTTGGTGACAAATCCTGTGATGAACACAGAGGCATACACCAAGCAATGGGGATACTGACATCTGGGTCAGCCTTAGAAGATACAAAAGCTACCCAGGAGAAGGTCATGACTGAACAAAGCCCTGAAAATAAGCATATAGGTGCCTATTGCTGTTGCAACAGATTATTGCAAGTGTAATGCCTCACAAAATACTTATATTTTATCCTAAGTTATGGAGGTGAGAATCGGAAATGAATCTCACTGGGCCAAAATGTACATGCCAACCTGGCTATGTTCCTTCTGGAGATACTAAGGTTGAATTGTTCTTTTGCTTTTCCCAGCTTGTAGAGTTTCTTGCACTCCTTAGTCTTTAAACTTGAAGATGGTATAATCAATTTCCTGACTCTCTTGTCTCCCTCTTTAATTTATAAGGACCCTGGTGTTTACATTGGATGCACTTGTAGAACCAAGGAAATTCCTCCTATCTCAATATCTTTAACTTAATAATATCTGTAAAGTTCTTTTTGCTCTGTAAGTTAACATTAACATTTTTCAGGGGTTAAGGTGCCCTTATGAGGAAGCGTTATCTGCCTGCCAGAGTAGAACATGAGTTTGCCAGGCAAGAGGAAGAAGGAAAAGAGATTATTATTAGCATGAGTGGAATGTGCTTGATAAAAGGATAGAATGATGTGGCTCATTCTTGCAGCTAATCCTCAGAAATTAACATTGCTGTCATTTCTCCAGTGAGGTTGGGGGATAGGCATATTCGCTAGGATCCCAGGAACATACACACTGCCTCACATCCCTACATTGCAAACAGAAAAAAAAGTTGCTTAAGTAAAAATGTACATTATTCTAATGCTCAACTGAGTAGAAGATTAGGCAGTACTTTGCATTTGGAGTCCGTAGGTCCCCACTACCTGCTTGCCACTATAAAGCTGTGTAGTTTTGAGAGAATCTCTTATCATGTTTCAGCCTTAGTTTCTTTCTTTGTAAAATGGGGATAAGGATCTCAACCTTGTAGGGATATTCCTAGCATTCAGGAGCATCATGCATGTCAAAACTAGCACAGTTCCTAATTTATAGCTGCTGTTTCATTCAATTCAATTCAAAGAGAAAATTCACAATTTTTAGTGAGTGTGCTCTGGTATTAGATGGACTGATGCAGAAAGGGTGTACGATAGAACAAATGCTGGAAATACAGAACTGGCAAATGATACTAGAAAAATTCCTTACAAAAGGCAAAGTGACTAGGGAAGACTGAATTATTGACATTTTAGAAAGAACATACATGACTAGTGAGTCAACGTTTTATATACTGAGAAACTATCTTGTAGGAAACCACAATTTAGAATGTTATGCTAGGTAAGAAAGAGCCAGTGTTAACCCCTCATATGTCAGGCTTCAAGGCTGGTGGACATCTGCCATCTCTGACCATCTTCCAGATACTTGATAAATTTATGGGCAAGCTTGAAACAGCCATTTATTACTCAAAAGCATGATCAAGGTAATTCAGTCATCACCCAAATTCAGAATGTTCAACCATTTTGACAATTATGTTTAAGAAATCTTTCGGAATTATTTGTCTTATCTCTGGTGCCTGCTTCTGTGTGACTTCCAGGGAGTAAGTCAGGACTGGGTGGAGAATGCATACAATGAAATTGAACATCTGTCAGTCCTTTGTTGTTCCTTAGTTTGAGGATTATATAAACTGTGTAAAAGTCAGTACCACTTGCAGTATTCTTGGGAGCCAGACTAACCAAATTTGAACATAAAACCTGTTACTAGGTATGAGACTCTGGGTCTGTTGCTTACCTACTCTGACTATCATGTTTCTAAGATGTAAAATTTAAATAATAATGATAGGACTTGCCCCATGAGTTATTGTGAAATTGCAAGAGGTGTAATATTTCTCATAATGACTGGTCCTTAAGAGGGTTTTGATATAAGTTGGAATTATGAATTTCCATAGGTATCTTGGTTATGTTAAAAAACTAAATAGTCTTACTTTCATTAATGTTTCTTTTGGAAGAATAACATAGAATAACATTCTTTGTTAACAAGAATAACAAATCTAACTTTCCCAGGCTTTCTTAGCAGAATCCTGTTTTCTCTTTTTAATTTATTTTTGGTGCTGGGGCTTGAACCCACATCCTCATGCATGCTAAGCAGTTGTTTTACCACCAAAATGCACCTCCAATGCATAGTTTACTTTTCTGATACTAATTTTTTAACTATAAAAAGAAGAGAATTATTAGCCCTCTTTCATAGTAATATCCATGGGGAATAAGTAAAGCAAGGAGCAGTGTGTGATGTGGTAACTTTTTAATAGATGTTGACTTTTTTGATTGTTCATTCACACATGTTCTCCTGAGCACTTTCTACATACCCATTTTTGATGTAAGTTCTAGAGATAAGGTGGCATATTGGTTAGCTTTCCCATTTCTGGGACAAACACTCAACATGCTCAATTTAAAGGAGGAAATGGTTTATCTGGCTCACATCTTTAGAGCTTTCAGTTCTTGATCAGCTGGTTCCATTGCTGTGGGTCTGAGATGAGAGAGAACATCATACTGGGTGGGTGTGGTGGAGCAAAGATGCTGACTTCATGGAACCAGGAAGCAGCGAGCAGAGGAAGAGCACCAGAGAAGAAAGGGCCAGAGACCAAATGTAGTTCCCAAGGTCAAAGTCCTATGACCTACCGAAATATACCTAGAAATATGTTTTGCTAATCTCTCAGGCCAATCAAATTGATAATCAAGATTAACAGTTACAAGTAGGAGATATTCCCAAGATAAGACTACATCTGCCATCCTGAAGCTTATATTTTAGTAGAGAATATAGATGTAGTAATGATTTCTGTGTAGAAAAATGGACAAAGATAAGGTGGTCAGATAAGTATCTGTTAAGGACATTGAATGAGTGTGACATTGGAATATGCTGATGAAAGAACAAAAGAAGAGCTGGTTTGGCAGACAGATTACAGCAGTGAACATTTGTTCTGGGTGGTGCATTTCAAGTGCAGAATGGCAGATGATCAAAAAGCCTGGAGGGGGTTCACTTCTGCCTGGCCAACTGCAGCATCATTTGGCAGCAAGCCTCATTAACAATTAACCAAAGGAGCAGTGAAGCAAATAGAGAGAGTGTATTCTTTGTGCAAGTCTGAAGATTATTAGGCTCTTTAGTTTTTTTCGCTTATCCTGGAAAAATGGAATGGTCCAAATATTCACAATTTTAAACCTCATAAAAGTAGTTATTTCCCTTTACTAGCCTGTAGAATCAGAGCTAGATTGCTTCCTAGAGGTTTCATGAAGTACGTGGAACTTTAAGAGACCTCATTAAGTCCATGCATGAGATGTGCTGATGGCAGTTTCAAAAAATATAAGTAATAGCTAGCTAATAAACATCCTTGTGATTTCATGTTGCGTGACTGTGTAGATTTGAAGAAAACTGGTCCCTAATTTTAGCAGTATTTTTAATTCATATTTATAAAAGTAGCCATCTTAATAAATGCACTTGACTTTGGATTTATTTAGACTGACTTCTGCCTATTTTTAGAGGGGTTAAAACACTTTATAGAACTACTTACTGTGTCAGAGGTCCACAAGACCAGTAGTTAAGGACTAGTAGTTAAAGAAAAATTTAAATTAGACTCTCATTTGATTGCTTCTCTGGGATTTTATAGCACAAAGTAACTGACAATTAGAAGTGAATGACAATGAGGATAAATGATTAGTTAGATCACATTTAGTAGAAACAACGCAATTGGATCACTCTAATATGTCAAGCTTAACTACCATTCAGATAATGGACTTGGAGGGCTAAGATGTCAATAACCTGCCATTCAACCCATTTGCCCTTCAGGTATTTAAAAATTTCTATATAAAATCTCAGCATTTTAATAGAACAAGCAAGCATAGTGACATTGAGTTTGACATTTTAGAAAATTAAGTAATGGATGCATTGACAGATGAACAGAGTAGCCTCGTGAGATTCCATTGGGAGGCAATATTAAAACAGACTTAAGTTTGCTAGACAGTGAAATCTTTTAGGACAGCAAGGCCATGATTATTAAGAAGAATTAAGAATTAGGCTCTAAATCTCAGGAGAGCATCTAGAAAAAATTCAATCTAAAGTATCAGGAGACGCTGTATTTACGAAGTTCTTATGCTGTGCCAGACACTGCTGTAGACATTTGGGGAATAAGGGCGAACACTAGCCTTGTCCTATAGGAGCCTTTGACTCAGAGGAATATGAAAAGAAATCATTTAGTATAAAAAATACTATGATAAACTGGCATGGTGGCACTCACCTATAATCCCAGAACTCTGGGAGGGTGAGCCAGGAGGATCACAAATTTGAGGACAGCCTGGGCAACTTAGTGAGACCTTGTCTTATAATACATAAAATAAAATATAAAATAAAATAAAAAATCAGGCTCTGTGGGAAGGCCCTAGGTACTATCCACGGTACTGAAAAGGCTATGATAGAACAAAGCACTATGAAAACACATAGGAGGGGACTTAAAGCAAACTTGGGCAAAGAATGACTACTGATACTTGATGAGCAGGAAATATTGCAGTTATAGGTAAGGGTAATGCACAATCCTGGAGGATATGTTTTCCAGGGTGACCATTATAACACGAAACATTCTGACCTATTGGTCTCCTTCCTACATTCATACTTACAACTCCTTCTGTACTTCAGTGTTATGCCAACCAAACTCTTTCTGTTATTAGCTGATAGAGGATAAGGCAGGAACATAGGCTTCAGAGCAGACCCAGGGCCTAATCTTCGACCTACTACTAACTATATGTGTGGCATTGGATAGATTACTTCAATTCTAGGAATGTTTCCTCATATATAAGTGAAGCTAATACTACTTTTCTTGTCAGGTAGTAGTGAAAAGTAGAGACAATAATCTGATACTTTGTACTAAAACCATCTATTACAATGCATAGCACATAAAAGACACTTAGTAAATGGAATTATTAATGAAAAATCTTTCTGCATGAAGTACCACCATTAAAGTCAATCCTTTAGGTTAATCAGCTACTCACTTAGCAGAGTCATTTCTAGCCAAAGGTGTAAAATACATAATTTACCTTCACCATGGATATGTAGACTCCCTCTTTTGTACCCTTTCGTTCTTAAATTGGTATTTAGTTACAGAGAGATCAAAGAATGCTTGGGAGAAAATGAAATGAAGAAAAACTCCCATTTTTAGCCTAGATTTGTGACTCTGGAAGTTAGGTGATAAATGTGACGTATTTAAGAACTTAGTTTTCCAGAAAATGGAGCTGGACCAGGCAGACAATATAAATTCTCTTGCTGTTATGATAAAGTTACTGCATTATCATTCCTATATTACTCTTCAGATGGGATAAATATATATGCATGTGCTTTCTCTTCATCTTTATATGTTTCTGATTACTTCAATCATTCCTAGCTTACTCAAACATTGCAACATAAAAATGAGAAATGGCTTTTTGTTAAGAAAATTTTGTGATAGAACATAATAATGTTGAACAGCTGCAGCTATGAATTTTATGAAAGCTTTGTCGAAAATAACAGTAAATGGCAAAACAGGTCATGGGCAAACATTGTAGTGTTTCATTCGTTGTGGAAAATTGATCATACTTACCTCTGATGAGATGAACATGAAACAACATACCTTGAATTTGGGGGCAGAAACCATTATTGTTATCATTCTTATCATTGTCATCACGCATCGGACCTAGTGTGTAAAAGGCACTAGGAAAGATTCTGCAGACATAAAATACAAGGTCTCTACCCTCACAGAACTGAAAAATCAAATTAGGAGGCAGGCTGTGTAAGCAAAGTGGAAAACACTGTGTCAAGATCAAAACTGGTTGGTAAATAACCCTGGCCATGCGGCACTTCCCATTTTCTGAACTCTCTATAAAAGTAGACAACCCAAACCTATCCACTTAGTTTCTGATTCTAATAAATATAAGTTTAAATATATTCAGAATGAAGTGTTCAAAAGTGTGGCCAGTAAACAATTGAAGACCAAGAATAGTTTTGTTATGTTCTCAATATTTTTAATTTACTGTTTAGTTTGTTGTTGACTTTGAAACCTGATTCATGTGTCATTCTCATTCATATTTCTAGCTTTTCTTACAATACCAAAAGATCTGGCAACAATCCATTTTCCACATTACAGTTAATGTGGAAGTTCTAATTAGTAAAGGTTTCCAAGCACCGTACTTTCTAATTGCATTTGTATGAATTTCTAAAACAAGCAAAACTAATCTGTGGTGATAAAATGTCAATGGCTATCTTGTAAGGGAGGTGTAATGCGTGCAAACCAGGGAAATTTCTAGGGTGACAGTTGCATCTTTTATTGACACATTAGTTACACAGGATGGTATGCTTATGATTTTCACATTTTATCGCATATAAATTATATCTCAATAACATAACGTAAATGTCACCTAGAAGAAAATATGAATAGATTAGTGTGAATATATATATATATATATATATATATATATATATATATTATATAATTTAAGGGTACAACAACTTCTTGTCTCAAGGAAAAGTTAACAGTAGGTCTGACAGACAATTTCCAGTCATCTTAGACATTTCTATTGGAGAGTCTCTACTACCAGATATATGTGAACTATCAATGCATAACTTCAGTGTTTTCAATTTAATTTTAAATATGTGTTTAAAATGCCATGGTAACTAGCATTTACTGAGTTCCTACCAAACAGTAGATAGTATTCCAATGGCATAAATGAGTATTAGGCTTTTGTAGTTCTTGTAAAACATATAAATGAAAAAGTAAAATGGCCTTTTAGAAAACACTAAAGAATGTATTAAAAATTACTCGAATAATTAGGTTTAGCAACTCCAGAGTATTCAAATTCATAAAATTAATTGTACAAAACCAGACAAAATCCATTCGTGCTGCTAGAAAAGTACATGCTGCTTTCCAAAAAGTATTTCTTTTATTTATTTTTATTCTTTCCACACTTGCACCCAGGTACAATATTAAATATGAGTGGTCAGAGTAGACATCCACATGTTCCAACTTTGGGAAAAAGCATTCACTCTTTCACCAGTGAAGTATAAGGTTACTAGGAGATTGCTTGTACAAACCCTTCGGATGTTGGGGAAGTCATTTTCTTTTCCTTGTGCAATAATGATTTTTAATATGAATGTGGATTGAATGTCTGTCATTTCTCCACCTCTTAATAAGATTATATGGCTTATCTTCTTAATTTTGTTTATGAGGTAAATTGCACTGATTTACAAGCATTGAATCAGCCTTTCAGTCTAAGTATGAGCCCAACTTGGTCATGCTGTCAGTGAATTTAGTTCATAAATATTTAAGGACGTTTTATGTCTATGAGTGGTATTGGCAGTTATGTTTCTATTTAGTGGTGTCTTAGTCTAGTTTATGTACAAGGATAATGATGGCTTCATACCATGACTTTAAGATTGCTCCTTCCTCTATTTTCTGAAAGTATTTGTGGAAGATTAGTAGGACATATTTAATAAATGCTTCATAGAATTAATCAGCGAAACTATTTGGTTTTGGAGTTTTCTCTGTGTGGAGGTTTTCAACTATGAATTCAATTTCTCTCATATGTATAATGTCATTTATATATTTTGTACTATTTTCCCTATTGCTGTCACTCAAAGAATGGGTCTGTTTGATCTAATTGTCGAATTTATTGACATAAAGTTATTGTTAATATTCTCTAATCACCCTATTAATTTCTATAGGATTTTTAGCAGCATTGTATCTTTCATTCTGTTTCTGTAAAAACTAAACAAAAAAACCTGTACCTTTTAAGGGAAGTTTTAGTACAAGAGCAAAATTGAGAGGAAGTTACAGAAATTTTCCATGTACTCCCTGTCTCCATAGACACATAGTCTCCTCCGTTATTAAGTCCCCTTGCCAAAGTGAAACATTTTTAAATGAATGAACTTAAATTGTTACATCATTATTACTCAAAACCAGTAGTTTTTATTAGGATCTTCTGTCAGTGTTTTGCAGTCTATGGGTTTCACTGAATGACTAATAATATATGTCCACTATATGTTTACACAGTACTTTCACTGTCCTTTAAAAATCTGTTCTGTTCACATTTTTTTAGCTCACCCCACACAACCCCTGGAAACTACTGGCCTTTCTTTTTTTTTTTTTACCATCGCTATAGTTTTGCTCTTTTCAGACTGTCAGAATAACACAGTAAATAGTT